>CP136061.1:216109727-216342458 GCA_032622095.1 Siphonodentalium dalli
AATCTGGCCATTAATGAGCCCATTACATACATATATACCCGAACATCACGCTTATTTGTGTGTGCATGTTATGACAGTGATGGAGATGCACACTGGGAACAATAGTTGGGATCCGCACGTTGCATTATGCACTCATCGTCCACCGAGGACATAAATTTTGACCAAAATTGATATTGACTCATATAGCTGAATATATGTCAATGAAGCATAGGATTGAACAGAATTATAAAAATCAGTGTCATTCTCAATATGCGCGCGACATTGAGGGACCACTTAAGGAGTTCTGATGAGTTTTTTCGTGTTTTTATGTGTATCAGAGATTGATAAATTGGACTGCGAATGTCATCTGAAATATGAATCCATAAAATGTCCGTACATATCTATTATGAATGGATTTTAATTGAAATTAATTGAACATCCATCTCAGCATTCAAATTTGCGATTTCAAAAAGGTGAATGAATGGATAAAGTGATGCCATGATCACACGCACATGGATGCTGTCATTCGTATGCATGCAGCAGCTAACCCGATATTCGTTTAGTATTAACATACTTGGGTTTTGTGTGTAGACCCCACATGCAGGACGAAACTCTACGAAGTATTAACGATTTGTGGTAATGTTATTTTTACAGACTTCATGACTCGTTCCACTCGAGTTGACCGTTACACGACAATGAAACCGAATCATCTTATCGAATATAGAGATATCGTATAGCTACAAATTATACAATGTCTGGCTTTTCAAGAGTCATTCGATAATATGTGACGATTCTATTTTAACCATAAACGTCCATACATATATGATCACAATGTATTATGTGTGGCACACTTGCCTTCTCATTTGGATGTCGATGGGCATGTCTCCTCTTTATTGTGTCTATGTAACACATGTGGTTAGCATCGGATTATTATACCAAGCTACAACACCGCATATACACAAAATCAGACTCAGAATTTATTGCTCCTCGGGTGTATACTCAGCTAGAGATTATTGGTATATAGTGGTTGCATGGGGGTTTTATTTATAGAAATGGAAATTTTTGGGACACACTAAACGTTGTAGTGGGCCCCGAGCCGAGTCCGGTAAAATGTGTAGTTGGGAATTTCAATTTCGTTTTTCTATTGTTCTTTAACCTGCTTTGTTGCATTGTTATTTGAACATCTTTCGTTTATTTTCACGTGACATAAATCGGAATGCTACCTACTATTATACTACACGGGGATTTGACGATTGTATAAGAAATTTAATTCGAACATGAATCCTACGAGATGTTTGTTTATATCGGTGTTTAACATGTTATTTAATATCGTTTAGTGAACTTTTTCATTAGTTATACGCGACGAATATCTGCATGTTATATTCTAAATGAATTGGGATGGTAATTATTAACCAATTCCCACGTTACTCCTTCGTGCTGTTTGTAAATATTTTGTTTCTTTGTATGCGAAATATATCGGAGCTATGAATAGACATGTTATGTTATGAGTAAAAGTTCCAACACTAACCCTTCACATTGGTTGTTTAACATACAATGTGGCCTAATTCTAAACATCATTTTGATTTATGTGTACCGAGGATATATCAGAATGCTATATGAATTGAAGAATGTTCAGAAATTACCCCCTTCCTGTGACCATGTTTTTTAATTGATCCTCATGGGGGAGGGGACATATTATAATTAGTCCTCATTTGACCATATTTTAATTGATCCTCACGGGACTATATTGTATTTCACCCCAGTGGAACCGTAGTTTAATCAACACTGATGACACCATATTTTTATTTTAATTAACCCTCATAATGGGACCATATATTTATTCTTTAATTAAGTCACGTTATATACCATATTTTCATTGACCTTATAATGGGACCATATTTCAATTGGGGTCGTCCTGTTCATCCGGCATCTATTGTTTCCGTTAGGTGTCATAATCCTCAACATCATAGAGTTGCCGACTATAGTTTTTATCACAATTGTCACTGGGAATTGGTGGTGATGTCGAATTTCGCAGGGGCTTAGGCGATGGTGTCCGAATAATTTGTTTTTCTATTGACTCAGACGTCGATTTCCCCTGTGCCGAAATCTCTCGTGACGTGTCCGATTGAATCATCAGCCTTTCGAATCTTCATCCTCCGTGGCCCCTAGCTTGGAACCAACCTGCTGTCAGTTGGATGATGGTTGCTTCTTATTTCTTTAGAAATATGTCATGCTGAAAATGTTCGGTGGGAGCAGGACAGCACTATCTGAAGTTATATGTGCCAACCTTCGACGTTATTTGTTATTCGTGGACCAATGGTGTCGTGGTGGTTCCATATTTGGCGGCCATGGCTCCCTTCTACCCAAAAAAAATTGTTATGTACAGTACAGAAAGCGTGTTGTATAAGGAAAACACTCAACACCGTGGGGATTTTTTTGGGAGAGTGATTCACGGTGGCTCACTCAACACCGAAAGCTTGAGTGGAGAGGATTAGCAAGGCTCTGTTGTGTAATCAGCACGGTGATGGCAGTTTCTTCACACCTCAATACAAACCACCGCGAATCACCGGGATACACGGTGGATCGCCGGCATTCACCGCGAAACTCTTATCTGCTCAACGGGAATAGCATTGCATTTTCCACAATTGTCTCTTTTTTTTTATCTGTTTTCATAAAACTTTTTGAAGAAAAAACCCAACGTATTAATGTATAATAATATATTTACAGTAAAACCTCCACATACCGGCAAGAATCGAGACAGTTTCTTTCTAAAGTCGGACTAGTTGCACAAATCATGTTCTATATATGTTTTATATTATTTGTTATGTTTGTATTTTACATGTATTTCGTTCTCGTAATTATTCAATAAATTCTCATTAATCAATAATACAATCTTGGTCGTTCTTGGTATTAGACGGCGGCAATATATCACCGACGGTGACGCGATTTTCTATAAACCGGACCACCTCTCTAAACCGGACGGAAGGGCCGGTCCGAAGGGTGTTCGGTTTAGAGAGGTTTCACTGTATATAAAACTAGTTGAAACAGGCTATTGTTAAACTGAAGACGTTATTATGAACCCCCTTTGCGAGCTTTGCGCACATTTTTGTCTTTTAAAAATGTTGACATGATGATGATTTTTATTTTTTATAATTAACAAAAATTATTATTGATTTTTTTTTAGTTTGAACTTCTTGCTCAATTTAAAAGGCACTTCGATTTTATTTTACACCGGGGTCATGTTCCAGGGATCAACAAAGTACATTATACTACTACTACTACATGTGTATGTCGATAAATTGCTATAAATACATGTACTTGTATGGTCTCTTTCTGTATTAATTCTAGCGATCGACTTTGAGAACGTTTGGGTCCCGAACATGGAACGATAAAGAGCATTGCTTGTTAGTCTAGTCCTCACATGGTAGAAATAAAGAGCGTTAATTTCACTTATGTGCGAAAACTGAATACAGCTTGTAAATATCTCTGACATTGTCAAATACACATATTGTTCAGAGCATGTCAGCTAGTATATCAATATGCCGTGCGTTTATCAACAAATCGTATAAAAAAATAATAATATCATTTTCAAACTTTATTTTTTATAAACCCTCATTGGACGATATATTAATTAACCCTCATGGGACCATATTTTATTTAACCGTGATGTGACCATATTTTAATTTACCCTCATCGGACCATATTTCAATTAACCCTCTCTGTGTGTGACCATATTTTAATTTACCCTCATGCATGGAACCATACATGTATTTTTATTAATCCTTATGAGAGGTCATATCAGGAGTGCATTACCTGAGGCCATTCTTATATCAGCATTACGCCCTCCTAGGGTGTATATTGGCAAGTATATCTGTCGCAGGAGGTGGTGGACAAAATGTGATTAAAACATACTCGGTATTTGCGTAACTGGATACTAAATGTGATTAGTAACGTGCTCTGTGTTTGCGTACTTGAACCATGATACGAAGATCGCACATTTTTGCCCGATAATTATTCTGCATGCTATTTCATGTGCTATTCAGTCCAATATTTCAAATGAAATTAGAAAAAAATATCACATATAATCAACTACATAGGCGTTACCTATATACAGATTTTTCACAATCACCACATTAAAGTTGTTATATTGCATAATTATATGGCTAATAATATGATCTTGAGGGCGTTACTATTTCTGACTATGGGTTTCTTGTTCTCCAATCGCCGGACGTGTTCGGTATGACACAGTATAAATATTAATCAATACACAATATGTACATACATATATAATCGTGGTACATGCAAACAATATATAGATCAGAAATCGCGTACACGTGCATATGGGGGTGGGTGTGTTGTGGGTTGGGTTTGTTGTTGTGGGGTATATGGTGTATGCATGTGACTTTTCCCTCGTGTATTTCGCTGTTTATGGACGCACGTGTATGTTGGTATGGCGTCAGACTGGGGTATTTTAGAATTAGTATTACAGGGACCCTCTAGCCACGTCCCTGCCAACTCATGATTTACACTGATTTAATGTTTCCATTCTATATGGAACATTACAGTTACGGGCCTATAATATCGAATAACACATAATAGTCTATACTATTAATATGACATTAGGACATAAAACACAAACAAACATACACGTTTTCGCAATTGCACATGCACCCTCACCCTAAAGATGGTCCATGTGCCGGTCTGTCCGAAAGATAATGGGATATTTTCAAGAAGAAACTGTCAAAATGCGAAGTATATCATCCGCATCTTTGACATCCCAAATCTGGTTTGGCGACATCTCATCGCAGTATCGATCCGCGGCTTTGACACCCGAAATTATGGTGGGTACCAACACTTAAAGGTACTCAACCCGATAAAACTCCTCTCAATTACTATTTCAATGGCTTCGGGGGTCAAAAATATTTGATTCGAGTCGAGGAAGTCACCCATCAAAGCTCAGATTTGTTAGATATCGATTTTAGAAATCTATTATTTTTCATTATCGGGAATACTATCTGGCCCAGAACTCAGTCAAAATTGCGTTAAAATTACCACTTGATTTTAGAGTTATTCATCCTTGTCTGTTTGAATAGATTTGGAGTACACATCCAAAGCAGATTACGGCAGTTATTGGTACTCATCTCGAGAACATAACAAATTTGAAAAATCAATATCTAATAACTCTGAGCTTTGTTTGATGGGTTCCTCGACTCGAATCAAATATTTTTTACCCCCAAAGCCAAAGAAATAGTAATATAGGACCATCTGATCGGATTTTATGGTTAATTAAACATATATGTTTTCTATTGATACACGCTTTGTATTTTATGGTTAATTAAACATATATGTTTTCTATTGATACACGCTTTGTCCGCCGTCAATGGCTGATAATTATGTTTCAAACGAACTACATAACGTCAAAAAGTGTGTACTATTTGTGATAAAATCGGAAATGAACCGGAATTTCCATTAAACTTATCGGGGTGAGAGCAAGCTTTGGTCGCTATCCCATTGGGGGGGGGGGGGGGACATTCCGCTTGACGAAATAATTTTTTAAATAGTGGATATCACTCAATTGGGAGATATATAGATTCATCTGAGGGAAGTTATGTTCATTTATCAAAACTGCATGTCTGGTTTTGACGATACCTTCGGGTTTGGCGATTATGATAGTGAATAATCTAATTAATGATGTTCCATATATATATACGAATCCTAACATTCTCGATGCGTGTATTTGAACAACACAATTTATGATCCGCGTCCTGTCTGTCCGACAGATAGAATATTAATAGACTTGAAAATCGGGGGGGGGGGGTGGAGAAATCATGACAACAAAACAGCCAGGCATCGGTTCTAATTAGAAATTTATACATCGCGTTGGTTACCTTAATTGAAGGAAAATATAGAACTGCATGGACTACATGTTTTGAGCGTTTCGTATAGATTAGCCCAAAACTATTGTCTGAAGCGAATCGTGTGAATACAACTGAGTTGTCTAGAGTATCAGTATAGGTAATTGGCTAATGATAATTGGAGTTCACGGAGTAAGTGAGTAATTTCGTTAGCGCATAATAAAGTTGGGTCACTTTAGCCAGTTTTTCGCTAGGAGTGACAACTTAAATTCCACATATCTGAGTAAAAATAATTTTATATGAGTATAGTTACTAGTTACATGAGCACCATTATGGTAATATAATTGTACAAATTAATAATTACACATCGAATAAGATTTATTACATACAGATGTATAACACATTAATTAATGAAACGTTATATATAATCGCGAAGCGGACGGAAACATACGTTTCGAATGTGACATGTTACATATATATGACAACATAAAAATTATGTTCACTGGGCATGCAGCATCCAGTGCTTCCAGAGTTTTCCCCACAAAATGTGGTTTTATCTCTGGTTTATCGCAGGAATTCTAACCGGAAACTGCTGGAGATTTGTGTAGGATTCTTGTGCATAGAATGACATGTTAATTATTACAGTATAATTATCGGAATTACAATATGTGAATATACTATTGAAATGAGATGCTCACACATATTAATTTGTAACGAATGTTGTATATGTTGTACATCCAGCGGTTTTTGGTGTGCCCATCTGGTGTCAACTTCTGCGAATAAAGACACTGGCTATCTGCTCAAACATGTGTTTAGTTGTTATTTAGTTTAGTGTAGACCTATATAGACATTGACAGTGTTTACTTGATCGTATATCTATCATGCGTGAACCTGCATTTCTTTCACGTGTTGCCCGCATTGTCGCGCTGACATTGTCTATGACACAATCACTGATAAAGTATATTATACATCCGGAATGTTGGCGTCATGCAGTGGTGTATCATCATGTATTACTGCAGCAACATTTATAGATGCCAGCTCATAGGGTTTTCCCGTACTGCTTTGATTTGATGCCATTGTATCAACAGGCCATTCCTTGTTTTAAAAATAATCGGCGCGGAGTATATGTTTTGTGATATCACTATGGATACATACATCTCATAAATTTGGATTTCGAACAGAACGTACAATCCTAAATAAAATCCGAGGTAAGTGGATGATGCATTCAGGTTAAACTATCTTGTAAGAACTGGTAAGCAAATTAAAATTATAAGATAGCACTATAATTGCATTATGACATGTATATATCAGAGGAAACAAGATCCGACATTTAAAGAGGCAAATACAATTGAAAGGACAGAATAGAAACGAAACAAACGAAACAAAATAAAGCCGCGGAGAAACATTATTTTTTTTATTCGGGTTTTCAATTCAGGGTATCCCCTATCTGTATATTATACTCATTAAAGGTACCCAATCCGACCAGACGCTCCTAAATTACTATTTCTTTGGCTTCGAGTGTAAAATATATTTGATTCGAGTCGAGGAACCCACCCGTCAAAGCTCAGAGTGATTAGATATCGATGTTTGAAGTTTGCGATTTCTATTGTTTGTGGGACAGAACTTGCAGGTCTTGTATATAAAGATGGATAACTCTGAAATCAAGTGGTAATAATAACCACTTGATTTTAGAGTTATCCATCTTTATCTGCAAGACCATCCGTTTGACCGGCAAGAACTGTCCCACAAACAATAGAAATCGCAAACTTCAAAAATCGATATATAATCACTCTGAGCTTTTATGGGTGGGTTCCTCGACTCGAATCAAATATTTTTTACCCTCGAAGCCAAAGAAAAGTAAATTAGGAGCGTCTGATCGGATTGAGTACCTTTAAAGGTACCCAATCCAATCAGACGCTCCTAAATTACTATTTATTTGGCTTCGGGGTTAAAAAAATTTGATTCGAGTCGAGGAACCCACCCATAAAAGCTCAGAGTGATCACATACCGATTTTTGAAGTTTGTTATTTCTCGAGAAATGTAATAATATGTGGCCCAGAAACACGTGGTCAAACGGAGGGTCTCGGACAAAATTGCGGATGAATTTGGATAACTCTAAAATCAAGTGGTAATACGGTCAAATTTCGTGATACTTTAGTGACAATACGGCCATAATTTGTTGAACAAAATGTTGATAAATAACAAGTTTTGAGAAATTTTATACCACAGTTGACAATGGTTAGCATTATTTTGTTGCAATAAATCGATTCTGATAACTAAAGCGTGTTTTAAAGAAATGTTGTTGTTTATCTTGATGGTATGGGGACTCTCTGTTCGGATTGAGTATCTTTAAATAATTGAATTATCGTCATGTTATAACCTTTATTTACTAAATGGATTGTCTTATTCGGCTATGAAAGTATACATTATTTATTAAACATATTATCTGAACATTTGCCACAAATTAAAGGCCCACACAGATGTTTTCGAGTCGCCGATTATTTTTTTTAATAGTGACTTGATATATTAACTCATTGAGTGCCAGATCTCCTGAGGGGAATCGATATATGTACGCCAGGTCTCCTGGGAAAAAAGAACATTATTCACACTAACTATATATTTAGTTTGACTATTCAATATAGGACAGAATCGAATTGACAGCAGGCATTGCTAGTATAGGCCCTATCCATGACCTGCTTTTAAACTCCATGTCCGGTACTCGGGAGTCATCATAGGTCAAAAATTTCATGTTGCCATGGCAACGAGGACTTAAAATTGACACCGATTGACTGAAATCACAAAGTTGTTGTTTTGTGTGGCCATCTAAATAATTTATTCAGTGTAGTTTTAGACATTAATTTTACTGGTGGAATAACATAGCATTTAGATAGGATCCGGGGGGGGGGTAATCGGTGTGACTAAACGAATTTTGTGAATGGGATGACGTTTACAATGAACACTCTCCTAGAAAAGCTGATTATTAAATTGAAAACTATTTGGAAATGTATTGTTTCGTTCTTTTTGGCCTATAATAGTCGCACTTGCCGCGGTGGGACGTACTTCCAGTTTGTACTGTATCTAGGTGACAATGCCACATATTAGTACATCGGATTAACCCGGTGACGATTATATCCGATTCAGCGCATCGACCCCCCCCCCCCCTTCCATACCAAATTTCAGTTCGATATCGTAAATAATGTAAGAGCAATATACTGACAATTTATTTCTATAGTAAATTCTCATTGTAATTTGGCGAACCCCTTAAAGGGGTACTGTACGCCATTTTCAATAAATTCCCGGTGATAACAACGATCTATTATCGATACTATATAGAAATATAAGTAATTTGAGTCGAAGATGTATTCTGTAAACGCTCAGGTTAATAGGCTATCTTAAAATTTAATAATTTAAAAGTTAATAATTTAATATAAATTGATTTTATGGCTCCAGCCATAAAATGGCGTCTCTTAAAATTCGAATTTCCGTGTACAAAACGTAATCAAATTATAATTGAGGGATATTGGATTAGGAAAACAATTGCACACACGATCGTTTGAAACATTATGCTTATACGGGGAGAAAACCCAAGCCACTCATTGACTAGTGACGGTACACTAACTTAAATGAGTATATGGGACTACTAACCATATAATATAATGTTTATTTGATTCATTTGGTTGAAAACTTTACAAAAATTACTCGACAACGACAATTTGTATTTTTGCATTCCGGTAAATTTGCCATCCGTAACAATACTTCGTACTCAACAAACTTTCAAAAAATGGAAAAGTTGTTACATTATTCTCCGACTCGGGGATTATAGAAACCAACAACAACATCTTGGGTACAGTACCCCTTTAAGGTACAGAGTTTGATTGACATAAGAAGAATAGGCGTCTCGTTCGCTCCACTTCTAAAAATAGAATCTTTGGGGTCTAAAATTGGTTGTACTAAAATATTCCCAAAATAACAAAACCCAAAAAAAAAAAATTCAAAACTTCAAAAAATTATTTTTTCCAAAAAATTTAAAAATTTCCAAACTTCCAAATTATCAAAACCCCAAAATTTCCAAACTTCCAAATTATCAAAACCCTCAAAATTATTTCTCTAAAAAAAAAAAGTTTAAATAACAAATTTATAACGAGTTTTCGGTTTCTGATAAACTCGATATTAAAAAATGTCGAATGTTAAATTATTTGCGCGTAATATCTTTCGTAATATTTTTTGTTCAAATATTTTTCATGAATTTATTAATCGATGTTTAGAAAATAGCTTTATTGGACATTGTGACCATCGATATGAATGCATACATTCCAGTGTTTTATCGGACGCAGTTCATATAATTGTCATACCTGAAAATAGACACCATTACTTTTACATAAATAATAAAGAGCGTTTATTCTTTACACTCTCTCTATCCCATATGACAGGTGTGTATTATCGTGAATTATTGGAAGTTTTGAGATGTACTATGTTGAACCACTAACGGTCTAAAATTGTAATGTGAAATTACAACCCTCCAGAATGAATTGTCATATTCGCTGTACACGCAATCACACACGCGACATTGGTGGTAACAATGTGTCTTTCACACCTTTGCTTTACCAAATGAATTATATTATTTCCCCGTTCACAGTTATATGCTATTCAGAAAACATATCGATTTAATGTCTGAACAAACGGGTTAGTATCAATTAAGGTTGATAAACTGTGTCATTCACACGATAATTAGTTAGCCAAAAACATGCATACGTCCAGGACACTCAATTATAGAAATTGCTTTGATGACATTGTTATAACAACATTACGTAATAACCACTTATCGCCCCACATTCATACTTACGCTTTGGACATTTTATCAGTTTATCACGTGATCACTAAATGTGGCAATCGGGTATCCACCGATGCCTGCAATGTATTATTTATAATAATTGGACTCATTGATCTCACGTAAATAATACTCTTAGTTGTTCCAATAAAATAGTTATCAAATTCGATCACCAATAGATTTGACTGTGGAATGTAATGACCTTTAACTTATTTATCGATCTAAAAGGACACTCATTATGAATGAATGTTAACAATACAAGCGCACGAATGAAGAGCGTTGAACATATACGAAATTACTACACGAATGAATTGAACCTTGAAATTTATATTTCACATCTTACCAACAACAGCTACAGACATAATCATAGTATTATACTGTCTTGCATGTACACACGCTATGACATCATTAAAGGCGGACAATCCACTCACGGTGTGACAACAGATACGGACATAGGCATAGTGTTATACAGTCTTCTATGTACCCACGCTATGACACCATTAACGTACATTGGATGTTAGGTATATGACTCTTGAGTATGCACCAATCAATGAGCAAATGAGCAAAAAACTGAGCAAATGAGCAAAAAATGAGCAAATGAGCAAGAAAATGAGCAAATGAGCAAGAAAATGAGCAAATGAGCAATAAAAATGAGCAAATGAGCATAAAAATGAGCAAATGAGCAAGAAAATGAGCAAATGAGCAAGAAAATGAGTAAATGAGCAATAAAAATGAGCAAATGAGCAAATAAATGAGCAAATGAGCAAGAAAATGAGCAAATGAGCAATAAAAATGAGCAAATGAGCAAATAAATGAGCAAATGAGCAAAAAGTTTTTGAAATTTTTGAAGTTTTTTGAAATTTTTGAAATTTTTGAAGTTTTTGAAGTTTTTGAAATTTTTGAAGTTTTTTGAAATTTTTGAAGTTTTTTGAAATTTTTGAAGTTTTGGGTTTTTGGGAATATTTTAGTACAACCAATTTTAGACCCAAAGATTCTATTTTTAGATGCAATAATCGATTTTTATAAGAGGCGATAAACTTTCTAAAATAAAATGCAGAAAAAAGAGTGACTTGTACATTTTGAAGAAACATGTCGATCCCGTATATTCCTGCAGATCTTGAAATGTGGAGAAAACATTTCAGAGATATGGTTGATGGGAAGTTAATACCAGATAATCAGGGTCGATACTTTATTGACAGAACTAAAAATAGTGATAGTGAAGAAGACGTTCTAAAACCACTTATTAACGTGGTGACACCCATCGCTCAAGCGATTGAAATGGCTAAGGCTGAAGTTGCAGCAAATAAGTTGACAAACACACGTAAAGCGTCCAAACAAACCAACAAGAGAGTGTCTGATGGAGGTTTGTCTAATAATAAGAAGAAAATGAAAAGATCAGTGTCATACGATTAGCCAAATCATGAATGAATACATAGAGTATCATACTGATAAATTGGCATTAATTGAATCACCGGCGGTCAAATATCTATACCCTAGCCCCGGGACGAACGTACTCTTAGAGCGACGGTTGTATACCACACCTTATTCTCTCTTTTTATCGCTACTTATAAGAGTGATGGTTCTTCCAATAATTCGCGATAATGCACGGGTGTGATTTATGTGGCATTATTTTATCGACGAACTACAATCTACAAAGACATAAACAGATTAAACACGGAGTTATGTCCGAGACAAAACCAACTCTCTTCGGAGAAGATACCGATGAATCTGACGAAGCGGTTCTAGATTCAGATGAAGATGAACGTGGAACGCTATCAGATTCAGAAGATGGTAATGGCGTCGGTAGTAGAACGGTATTCGGTCTTAAGAAAGCTGCGCGATGTGTCAACGAGATGGACACATTCAAAAGTATGATGAAACGCGTCACCAATGATGTGAAAGAAGAAGAGAGCATTTCGGGAGATGAGAGCATGTCGGGAAAAGAGGATACCATCGACACAGAGTTTGCTCTGTTTCTCAAAAGTTATAGACGATTAATAGAATACCAGTATCGATTGAAAACATCACGCATACATACCATGATCATGAAGAAAATGGTCAAACTGACCAAACACGGATATAATAATGAATGGGCTGCAGATGAAGCGATGAGAAAATTCAAGAAACTCTTAGAAGTAAATCTAACGGTCGAAGATTCAGACAATGATTAAATTTCAATAAACTTCATCAACATGTTATTCTCGTCTTCGTTATATATCTATAAGTGGGGAGGGGGTTTCACCAATATTACATCACGTCCCTTACCGCGTGTTACTTTAACATTCCACACCGTGCGTGTATTATCCCCCTTTAATTATGTCATAGCATTGGTACATAGAAGACTGTATAACACTATGCCTATGTCTGTATCTGTTGTCACACCGTGAGTGGATTGTCCGCCTTTAATGATGTCATAGCGTGTGTATATGCAAGACAGTATAACCCTATGCTAATGCCTGTAGCTGTTGTTGGTAAGATGTGAAATATAAATTTCAAGGTTCAATTCATTCGTGTAGTAATTTTGTATATGTTCAACGCTCTTCATTCGTGCGCTTGTATTGTTAACATTCATTCATAATGAGTGCCCCTTTAGAGTGTCTTGTGTTCCTTTAAGATTCAAACACCAATATTACATCACGTCCCTTGTTTCGTGTCACTTTAACTCCTTGAGTGTATTGCCCCTTCGAATGATGTCATAGCATGGGTACATGTAAGATAGTATAACACTATGACTATGTCTGTATCTGTTGTTGGTAAGATGTGAAAATATAAATTTCAGTTCATTCGTGTAGTAATTTCGTATATGTTCAACGCTCTTCATTCGTAAGAGTAATTACCAACTGGAAGTTGTACTATTTTTGATAAACATCGGATTTGCTCATCAGACGATAAGCTGACAATATTTACGTATGGTCTAATTAGATTCATGCATAAATGTAAGGTAATTTTTGTTATGGTCAAGTTTTTTGTTAAGACCATGTTCTAACATAGATCGATAAATAAGTTAAAGGTCATTATATTCCACAGTCAAATCTATTGGTGATCGAATTTGATAACTATTTTATTGGAACAACTAAGAGTATTATTTACGTGAGATCAATGAGTCCAATTATTATAAATAATAAATTGCAGGCATCGGTGGATACCCGATTGCCACATTTAGTGATCACGTGATAAACTGATAAAATGTCCAAGAGACGTACTATAATGAGCAAAAAAAATGAGTTGACCTTCGGCTGCGTCCCGATTGGGTACTGAGCTGACACCGGGGATAAATTGACCAATGACTGCCATTGTATCCTTTGACAGATATGCGCGCGCAGACTCGTTTGATGTTCGCTATCGCATTACTATGTTTTAATAGCCGAGCCTCCACTTCTCGTCTGACTCCCTTACCGACAAGACCTGTCTACACAGTACTTCTCCGGCAGACTATTCATCCACTGGTAGGCCTACATACAGGTATGCCCATTTTTTTGCTCATTTGCTCATTTTTATTGCTCATTTGCTCATTTTTTTGCTCATTTGCTCATTTATTTGCTCATTTGCTCATTTTTATTGCTCATTTGCTCATTTTCTTGCTCATTTGCTCATTTATTTGCTCATTTGCTCATTTTTATTGCTCATTTGCTCATTTTCTTGCTCATTTGCTCATTTTCTTGCTCATTTGCTCATTTTTATGCTCATTTGCTCATTTTTATTGCTCATTTGCTCATTTTCTTGCTCATTTGCTCATTTGCTCAGTTTTTTGCTCATTTGGCAGGTATCCCCATTTTTTTGCTCATTTGCTCATTTTTATTGCTCATTTGCTCATTTTATTGCTCATTTTTTTGCTCATTTGCTCATTTATTTGCTCATTTGCTCATTTTTATTGCTCATTTGCTCATTTTCTTGCTCATTTGCTCATTTATTTGCTCATTTGCTCATTTTTATTGCTCATTTACTCATTTTCTTGCTCATTTTCTTGCTCATTTGCTCATTTTTATGCTCATTTGCTCATTTTTATTGCTCATTTGCTCATTTTCTTGCTCATTTGCTCATTTTCTTGCTCATTTGCTCATTTTTTGCTCATTTGCTCAGTTTTTTGCTCATTTGCTCATTGATTGGTGCATACTCAAGAGTCATATACCTAACATCCAATGTACGTTAATGGTGTCATAGCGTGGGTACATAGAAGACTGTATAACACTATGCCTATGTCCGTATCTGTTGTCACACCGTGAGTGGATTGTCCGCCTTTAATGATGTCATAGCGTGTGTACATGCAAGACAGTATAATACTATGATTATGTCTGTAGCTGTTGTTGGTAAGATGTGAAATATAAATTTCAAGGTTCAATTCATTCGTGTAGTAATTTCGTATATGTTCAACGCTCTTCATTCGTGCGCTTGTATTGTTAACATTCATTCATAATGAGTGTCCTTTTAGATCGATAAATAAGTTAAAGGTCATTACATTCCACAGTCAAATCTATTGGTGATCGAATTTGATAACTATTTTATTGGAACAACTAAGAGTATTATTTACGTGAGATCAATGAGTCCAATTATTATAAATAATACATTGCAGGCATCGGTGGATACCCGATTTCCACATTTAGTGATCACGTGATAAACTGATAAAATGTCCAAAGCGTAAGTATGAATGTGGGGCGATAAGTGGTTATTACGTAATGTTGTTATAACAATGTCATCAAAGCAATTTCTATAATTGAGTGTCCTGGACGTATGCATGTTTTTGGCTAACTAATTATCGTGTGAATGACACAGTTTATCAACCTTAATTGATACTAACCCGTTTGTTCAGACATTAAATCGATATGTTTTCTGAATAGCATATAACTGTGAACGGGGAAATAATATAATTCATTTGGTAAAGCAAAGGTGTGAAAGACACATTGTTACCACCAATGTCGCGTGTGTGATTGCGTGTACAGCGAATATGACAATTCATTCTGGAGGGTTGTAATTTCACATTACAATTTTAGACCGTTAGTGGTTCAACATAGTACATCTCAAAACTTCCAATAATTCACGATAATACACACCTGTCATATGGGATAGAGAGAGTGTAAAGAATAAACGCTCTTTATTATTTATGTAAAAGTAATGGTGTCTATTTTCAGGTATGACAATTATATGAACTGCGTCCGATAAAACACTGGAATGTATGCATTCATATCGATGGTCACAATGTCCAATAAAGCTATTTTCTAAACATCGATTAATAAATTCATGAAAAATATTTGAACAAAAAATATTACGAAAGATATTACGCGCAAATAATTTAACATTCGACATTTTTTAATATCGAGTTTATCAGAAACCGAAAACTCGTTATAAATTTTTTATTTAAACTTTTTTTTTTTAGAGAAATAATTTTGAGGGTTTTGATAATTTGGAAGTTTGGAAATTTTGGGGTTTTGATAATTTGGAAGTTTGGAAATTTTTAAATTTTTTGGAAAAAATAATTTTTGATTTTTTTTTTTTTGGGTTTTGTTATTTTGGGAATATTTTAGTACAACCAATTTTAGACCCCAAAGATTCTATTTTTAGAAGTGGAGCGAACGAGACGCCTATTCTTCTGACATATTGTGTACGTTGTCGACATTAGCGTTCCTGTGTCGTTTGGTGTCAAACCAAGTTTACGATGGATCAGGGCATGCCCGACTATATAGGAATCGACCTTTACGCAATTAAAATCGGTTTCCAATTAACAGATATGTACGCCTGTATCCGTTGACCTCTTAGAGAGTTTGAACTCTGCAAGTCTAAGTCACGCCCACAGATCACATCAATTTTCACCACCTGTTTTCATATGACTGTATCTCCTAAACGCCTCGACATGAGGAGCTGCCTGATGCGTCATTTGAACGGAGACATGCTGGGCTATACCCCGATGAACAAGTTGAATCTGCGCATGCGCGTATATACAGACCCCCCCCCCATTGAAATTTAAACAAACGATTCTCCCAAAATGTGACTTGTAGTATGCAGGGTTCTAATCATGTGCAAACAGATTGAAATTGTGAGATTGGATTAGAAGGCAGAATGTTACAAACGGTGTGTGTTGGGCGACGAGTTATCTCGTCGCCGGCGCTCAGATGGTGTTTTTCGGGCGACGAGATATCTCGTCGCCGCCGTTCAATGAGTTAAAGATAGAGTTCTTCCCCGTTCATTGAAAAAGTTTGAATTCTGTTGCATTCTGGGGAAGTCTTCAGCAGTTTTATGAATTATAGTATTTTAATCATATTTTATGGCATATATTGTTATTAAAACCGTATATCAAGTCACTATACAAAAAATAATCTGAGACTCGAAAATTAAGTGGGCCTTTGAAGTAGTCATGAGGCGCGACGTACGTGCATGATGTGACCAGGCTTGGGGCAATTACTTGTGAATGTAATTAATTACAATTACAATTACTTCAACATTTTTCAATTACAATTACAATTCCCATTACATCTATTTCACAATGTAATTAATTACAATTACAATTACTTTGAAATGTAATTCAATTACAATTACAATTACATTTCAGCACATCATTGAAGTAGGAACACTTTTTATTTATATAAACTCTATTTGATAACAAAACATAAATTTAATACAAGCAAGATGAAATACACAGTGAAGCACACTTGGTACAGAGCAGCCAATGTACTTAGTCCAGTATAGGTGTTCGTAGAACTGAGCGAATCATGATTTATAGCTGGCAATTCCAGCGTGTTGCATTGGCAGCTTGTAGTCGGGGTTGATCTTCTAGAAATTGGAATGATATCAGAGATTTATTAACTTTGCTAACTATCTTCAATGCTTTGGAATTCTTGACCGATGTTTTTGCATACTGAAATATCCTAGTAGGTTGTTGATCAATTGCTGATGGTGCTTGTGTGACTGTGGATTCATAGACATCTTGATGCTTTCGCTATAAAATGAAAATAATAGAGTATTTTAGTAACACACATGTATCCATCATTTAATTATTAAGGGAATGAGACTATCTCAGTAAGTCAGACACACAGCCAGGCCAATTGTAAAGGACAATGAGATAATCAACACTCTGATTGTTAATTAGAGTCATAAACTTAATTAGCCTTTGTGGCCACCAGCTTACTGGTAACACAATGCCTCCACAAGACAGTGCTAATTGGGGGATTATTGAGGCAGATATCTGTCCCCAATTTGTCATTCAGTTGCAAATTAGAAGGGACAAGAAACAGTGCATATACCAATACCACCATATGACTGAAGTTATATGTCAATGGAATTAAACAAAACTAATACATAGAAATGGAAACTTACCTTCAGATGTGTCACAAAATTGGAGGTAACTTTTTTGGAACTGGATATTGTAGTTGGGCAAAGTTTGCACTTCGCTTTCATAGGACACGATGTGTCTTTCTGCAAATTAAAATGCTGCCAGATTTTTTGTAGACATGTTGATAGCATTAGCAATGGTTGGTATGAATTTCTACCATAGCATATATACCATAACAGATGGAGATAATGAAACATGATCATAAGAGTGATATATTATAGTGATCTAATGTCAATTATTTGAATTTGGTTTCTCTTTGTATTTATCAAAACAAGCAGAATTCACCATTGAGACACAGTGGATAAAAACTCAGTGTTGTGACAACATAGTGATAGCCAGTCACCAGTCTTACACTTTGAAATTTGGAGAAAAAAACATTTGAAGAAACCATTGGATGAATCATGAAAGAGAACTTTGAGAAGAAACAAGTACCTGTGATTTTGAAGTAATTGAAATTAGACCCTAATTACAATTACAATTACATCCTAACCAATTACAATTGCAATTACATGTAATTGAGAATAAACTCAATTACCAATTACATGCAATTACTTGAAAAAATGTAACTAATTACAATCAATTACAATTACAAATTACAATTACCCCATCCCTGGATGTGACGTGATTGGCAGGAAAAAAAACGGAAATCGCTTCGTTATTTCGCCATCTCAAAAATATAGCGTCAGTAGAAGATGTCGTCGTCCAGCAAATAATATCAGCAAATCATTTGCTTTCTGATTTGTAAAGATGGACACCAATAATGAAGGAATTGTTCTGATCCACGAGCTGCCTCCCAGAGCAAATGAGAACCCCCGTGGTCTTGATAATGTCGCGGTGAAACATGGAGGTATATATAATAGATGACATAATTATGTTAATATAATATACGTGGTATAGGTTGCCGTGTTGTCTGGGCGCGGAGTTATGACATAAACTAATGATTAGTCTTATAACCTAAAAAAAGTGCTGAATGTCAGGGACCAGCATATAGAGAGTGACTTAAATTGCTAGATATCGTCTCCCTAAAAGGTGTAACTTCTCTATCATATACCAATTTGGATATTACAAAACAGCATAATTATCTGAAGTGTGTTTATACTGACTATAGAATGCGGGAGTGGTGAATTAGTCATTGTCGCATGGCTTCGTGCAAAATTTAAGACACCAACGATTTCCTTCGGCTTCGGGGGTAAAAAGTATTTGATTCGAGTCGAGACTTTTGTTCATGTACTTATGCACTTATGTTCTGTGTTGATTTGCAGCTAAGGCATAATAAACTTATCAAACTCTAAGATCCCACCCATCAAAGCTCAGAGTGATCAGATATCGATGTTTGAAATCTATTACGTGCAAAAAAAAAGAAAAAAGAAAGAAAGAAACACGCAGGATCTCCCAAATGTGCAATCAGTCAACTAACATATCAAAGTCTCATACAAAATCGACTTTTTGAAAATAAGTCGCATGTTAGTTATTTTTACAATAATTATTTGTTTGTGATTTTCGAGTGAAATTTCAACGTTATTTTAACGGGTATTCCACCCGCGACATGCGAGATTTACTCATTATAATGGTATACTATATACATGGGCTCTGGCGTGTATTGCATACTACTTATTGGACCACAGAAAGGTAATGTTAGGGAGTAAACTGAACTTCAGATTTTATGACTTTCTCCATGATAACAGTCCATTTCTCCATAATAATCTAAAAGAGAGAAGTGTCTTCAGGCTGGTATACCTGCCGACGGGTACACATACAGGTTCGCTGAAATATGCCGAAATGTACGCAGTGTTTGAATCTCTTTAGAAATTACGATTAGCTCGTTCGTCTGCCACAATTTCTGCTGTGGAATAATTGTTCCAATGAAAATCAGAATGAACTGAAAATAAATTGCTGATGGGCGCCAGACTCGCAGTATATAGACAGTCGACATAACTGTGTTAGCGCCGATAGCAAACCCGGTGTACCCTTCAGCACTTTCAAACCCTGTGTACCCTTCAGCACATTTTCAAACCCTGTGTACCCTTCAGCACATTTTCAAACCCTGTGTACCCGTCAGCACATTTTTTTTTTAGGTGCGAGTGACCTCTTCATGCACAACCCTGTGCTGAAAACGAAATACCTACATGTAGCCACGTCCCTGCGTGGTCATTACACCATGCATGCATGACTAAAGGTACTCAATCCGTAAAGAGGGTCCCCATCTCAACAGATTCCAACAACAACAATCCGATCAGAGGGTCCTATATTACTATTTCTTTGGCTTTGGGGGTAAAAAATATTTGTTCGAGTCGAGGAACCCATCAAACAAAGCTCAGAGTTATTAGATATTGATTTTTGAAATTTGTTATGTTCTCGAGATGAGTACTAATAACTGCCGTAATCTGCTCTGGATGTGTACTCCAAATCTATTCAAACAGACAAGGATGGATAACTCTAAAATCAAGCGGTAATTTTAACGCAATTTTGACTGAGTTCTGGGCCAGATAGTATTCCCGATAATGAAAAATAATAGATTTCTAAAATCGATATCTAACAAATCTGAGCTTTGATGGGTGACTTCCTCGACTCGAATCAAATATTTTTGACCCCCGAAGCCATTGAAATAGTAATTGAGAGGAGTTTTATCGGATCGAGTACCTTTAACCTTTGTTTTTATTTTTCCAGAGACAAACACAATGTCTGCAGTCAGCATAGTGGAATCATCCAGATTACGGAACACTATTGGCAACAAATCTGAAAGCTCGACCTTGAGGAAGAATGGGACCGACATCACGAAAGGGGTGAAACTAAGCCGGGAAAAAAGCCAGGAAAAGGCTAGAGAATTAAATATGCATTTAGCAAGGTCACCACAGCCACCAGGGTGGTACATATGCGAAGATAACCAATGCACCATACTATAGATTGCAGATAATAATGACGAGGAATGCAGCGAACTCTCTGCTTGCCAATTAATTTTAATATGACGTCAGACAAAATTCCACAATTCGCTATATAGAGGCTATAAAAATGTTCTCACAACTATTATATAGAGAACCGGAACGCTTATACAAGAGAACGTGAATGTCGTCTAAATGGAATGTCTGCCATATATATCGTGGCAACCTATACGTGTACATTATACTGCTGTTACGTGGTGCTTTGTTGACCACTGCCATGGACAAAATATTTTAAATTAGTGTGTATATGTGTTCAAGTTACTGCCGGTATTAAATATGTGTATATATATAATATATATTCTCCAAATTAATGTAGGGAAAGCAGCTCCGCTACTTTTCATTTATTTGTGAAAATTGGAGATATACAATTTAAGTTAGAACTTCACAATTGTTGGAACCCACACACACCCGGGCTTAAATGTACTCAATCCGATCAGACACTCCTAAATTACTATTTCTTTGGCTTTGGAGGGTAAAAAATAGTTGATTCGAGTCCAGGAACCAACCCATCAAAGCTCAGAGTGATCAGATATCGATTTTGATTTTCTCGAGATGTGTAATAATATGTGGCCGAGAAATTTTGCTCAAACGGAGAGTCTCGGACAAAATTGCGGATGAAGATGGATAACTCTAAAATCAAGTGGTAATATGGTCAAATTTCGTCATACTTTAGTGATAATACGACCATATTTTGTTGATAAATAACAAATTTTGCGAAATTTGATACCATAGTTGACAGTGGATAGCATTATATTGTTGCAATAAATCGATTCTGATAACTAAAGCGTATTTTTAAGAAATGTTGTTGCTGTTGTTGTATCTTGGTGGTATGGGGACCGTCTGATCGGATTCAGTACCTTTAAGTGTGTATGCACGATGATGCCACGATCATATTATCAGTCTGAACCGCATCCTTGTCTGCTCGGCGCTGTCGTATATAGTTTGCTTATGTTAGAGTTATTCATCTTTGAATATCTTCGGTCTTCTTCTGTGGGTCGGTTCACGTAATGTTCACTGTATGGATTTCTACCTTTATTATGAAGGTATCTGAACATATCATGTGATTTTTTTTATTGTCGAAACTTGAGGGGACCCGGGGGGGGGGGGTGTTAATGAACAATCCATATAGAGATTAGACTACATGCACATGGGAAGTTCCCCTTCACCGTGCATGGATACAGGACAGGTAGCTATTGGTGGATAAGGAACTTGCAAATTTGAAGGCGCATGTGGATTAGATACCACATACGTCAACGCTATATATAGCTACGGCACAGTATATATTAAAGGTGCATTATCCGAATTAATGCTCCCAAATTACTATTTCATTGGCTTCGAGGGTAAAAAATATTTGATTCGAGTCGAGGAACCCACCAATTAAAGCTCAGAGTTATCAGATATCGATTTTTGAAGTTTTTTATTTCTCGAAATATTCAATTATTTATGGCCCAGAAAAACGTCGTCAAACGGACGATCTCGGACAAAATTGCGGATGAAGATGGATAACTCTAAAATCAAATGGTATGTGTATTAAGGACAAATTTCGTGATACTCTAGTGATAATACGGCCATATTTCGTTGACCAAAATGTTGATAAATAACACATTCTGCTGCGTTCTGTGAACTTTTATACCACAGTTGACAGTGAGTGGTTAGCATTATTTTGTTGCAATTAATTCTGATAACTAAAGCGTATTTTGAAGAAATGTTGTTGTTGTTGTTGTTGTTGTTGATGATGATATGGCGACCTTCTGATCGGATTGAGTACCTTTAAAGGCATGGTTTTCTATCCGTATCGCATTGGGAACAGATTGTTACCTTACGGCCCCGTGTCAAACATATGACAATACTTGGGGTGAATGACAATATTGGCAAATCCACTAAAAGCCTTTATGGCGTCCTCATAACAAAAACATGGTATAGATGCATAATCCGAATTAAAGGCCCACTTAATTTCCGAATCTCCAGATTACATTATATAAAATATATGCCATATTATAATAAAATTATACCATTCGAAAGAGGAAGCTCCAAAACATTGTATTATCAACTTACCCGGTGTAATAAACTGTGGACATGTTGTTTTTGTTGAGTTGCCAACGCGTTTTGTCATCAAGATTGAAGTAAAAATCAGTATTATTTTCAATGCAGGGGGAATAACTCTATATTATTAAAGATAGAGTTCTTCCCCTTCCATTGAAAATGTTTGAATTATGTTGCATTCTGTGTGCCAAGGGTGGGGAAGTCATTCTATGATTTCAGCAGTTTTCTGTTTCTCTGGGCATGGGCATCTTCTGAGACACAGATGGTTCAAATGGTGATAAATTATAGTATTTTAATCATATTTATGGCATAGATTGTTATTAAAACCGTATATCAAGTCACTATAAAAAAATAATCGGCGACTCGAAAATTAAACATCCAATTCACATTATGTAAAATATATGCCATGTTATATACCATTTGAAAGAGTAAGCTCCAAAACATTGTATTTTCAACTTACTCGATGTAATAAACTGTGAACATGTTGTTTTTATTGAGAAACTGGCGTTGTTCTGTGGTCATGTTTATGCAGAAACTAATTATTTTCAATGCAAGGGGAATAACTCTATATATTTAGATATAGAGTTATTCCCCCTTGATTGAAAAGACAACTTTTTAAAGTTTTAATTCTGTTGCATTCTGGGTGCCAAAGGGTGGAAGTTATTGTATTATGTCAGCTAGTTTCTATTACTCCATGGGCACCTTACGAGATACAGACATTCCAAATGGTGATATTTTATGGCAAAGATTGTTAATAAAATCGTATATCAAGTCACGATAAAAAAAATAATCAGTGACTCGAAAATTAAGCGGGCCTTTAAGCGGGCCTTTAACGCTCGCAAATTAGTATTTCCTTGGCTTCGGGGGTAAAACATATTTCATTCGAGTCGAGGAACCCACCCATCAAAGCTCAGAGTGATCAGATATCGATGTTTTGAAATCTATTATTTTTCACCACCGATAAAAGGTCTCGAACCAAGATGGATTACACTAAAATCAAGTGGCTTTTTTTTATGTCAGATATTTGACAAACCGGCAACATTTCGTTGAACATTATGTTGATAAATAATAGGTCATGGGCAATTGTTACTATAGTTAACTGTAGTTAGCATTATTGATTCTGATAACTGAAGCGGCATTTCAAAAAATGTTGATGTTGAAATCTGATGATATGGGAACCATCGAATCGGATTGAGTACCGTTAAGAGTCACTGCATGCATGCGTATTATTAAGTTATATAATAACGGAATATATTGTTCTGCTGCTTCTGCCAATTCGGGAATATAATCTATACTATTGGATCACCCTATCGTGAATCTGCATCACTTTAACCCTTTACCCAACAGAACGGCCCTGTGCCAATGCATTCTCTTATATATAAGAGAATGCATTGGCTTAACACATTAAAAATTATAAAATTGTTAAAGAATGTAAGAAAAAATGGTAAAAAGTGTTAAAAAAAGATTTTTTTTAGGCCAATGCATTCTCTTATATATGCGAGGCGACCTATGGTCGACTCGCATATATAAGAGAATGCATTGGCACATGGCATAACTGTAACTATCACAATGTGGTCAAGGAGCCGGTTCCAATTATATCCATATTTGTATGGTTCTATTGAGACAGACCGAAGATATTTTAGGCTGTTGAAGCTTTATTTGGCCGGTTTGTTGGGTAAAGGGTTAAAGTCATGTTTGGCGCTTATTTCGGTGACTCATACTAATAAGTGAGTAACTTTGCACACTCAAACAATGTAGTATTATATGTTATCGTACCATTTCAGAAAACACAACCTCCGGACTTGAATCAAATAATTATTAGCTGATATTGTCTACCATTCAGCGACTGAGCAGGTCATTTGCTGCAATGAGAATACTTTCTTCACCCTAATTTTGATATCGGCGCATACGTTCAGTGTTATATTGCCTACTTTCAAACAATATTTTTTGTTTTCAAATCATAATGTTCTGAAATTTCAATTTGTGCTGGAAATCCATCCATGATTATAACACTGTTTTTCATTTTGCGTGACAGTAACTGTTGTCATTATTTTTACAATTAAAGGCGAAAAGAATACATATGTTCTCTGATGTATTATATAGCAAAAGGCCAAGCGATGTTAAACTAATTAAAGGTACTCAATCCGATCAGACGGTCCATATATCATCAGGATACAACAACAACAACATCATTTCTTCAAAATACGCTTTAGTTTTCAGAATCGATTAAGTGCAAAATAATGCTATAACCATGCAATGCCAACTATCATGGTAATAAAGTTCCCAACACTTGTTATTTATCAACATTTAATTTTGTTCAACGAAATATGGTCGTATTATCACTTGAGCATCACGAAATTTGGCCGTATTACCACTTGCTTTTAGAGTTATCCACCTTCATCCGCAATTTTGTCCGAGATCGCCACAAATAATTGCACATTTCGAGAAATAACGAACTTCAAAAATCGATATCTGATCACTCTGAGCTTTAATGGGTGGGTTCCTCGACTCAAATCAAATATTTCTTAGCCCCGAAGCCAAAGAAATATTAATTTGGGAGCGTTAATTCGGATAATGCACATTTAAATTGTATTCTGCAGACGCATTGTCTCATAGAAACCGTAACCCCCACCCCCCCCCCCTCAAATAGTGAATATGCGGAAAGCTCCATCGTAATTATTTAATTACTATAATTCGGGACGAATGTATCGCCGAGAAACAAACGCCATTATTCTGCCATCGCGGACTGGCTGCAATTGTTTAGCTATATTAAAGTGTTGCAAACACGGGTTTTTCGTTGAGTTCAATTAAAGGTACACATCGTGTAATTCATGTTCAGTCTCAGAATCCCCGATTATTTCTTCTCCTACCAGCTACTCTTACACCTCTTCTCTGTGAATTACCTTTACTGACCTGTGCTGGCCTCACTGCATGAGTCAACATCTGCATCAGTTATACGAGGTTATCAAAGATTCTAAGGAATTTTGATAGATATCCCAAACAAATTAAACGTGCAGTGTACACAGACCAACAACTGACCCGTTGATTCATTTATTTGGTAGACCCGTTGATATCTCCTGCTGTATATATCTGATAAACACATTATGACGGTGGTCAGAATCATGTACATATACATGTATTGATTTATATAACCCACGGTAAATTGTTATCAATCCGTTGGTCATTGTGTCAATGCATGCACTTTGCGAATATTAGTCCAGGGTCAAGTCCTATAAATGAATTAACCCTTTATATGCTAAACGGATTTGTATGGTTGTAGGGGAGGGCATACTGCCCTACCAAATCTTCCCGGGAATCATCCCAAACTCCAAACTCAATGCTAAACGGATTCTCTCACTCAGTCATAAACGCATACATTGGAATGACCTATTTTTTCATTTGGAGGGGTATTCTGCAAGTACATATGAAGTCTTATTTATTGGTGTGAACTGATCATATAATAAGTTCAAAACTTGCTGAACTTAATTATTAAATGAACATTTCCTAAGAGGTAACTGCTCGGGTCAATGGGTATTTTTAATTTGCATGCATGCACAGAGACCAGTGAGAGCAGGTGGCTTGGAATCAATCAGAAAAAATGCTGGTAATTGATTGAAATGTGTGCAGTTTAATTTAAAATTGGAGCAAATTTACTAATTGATGACTTCCAAAAATAAAATGTACTTGATTTTAATTCTGTCCTGAATTTTAGACGCCCGATAAAAAAAATGGCACGAAATAACTGTAACTCCTGACTGGGACAAACGCTATGATATATGATTGTCAGGTGGGATTTCGTTGCATGAGGTTATAGTGAATGGAATGTGTGGCATATAACTCTTTGATGACTGAATACTTGCTGATGAGTAGTTACTCGATTTCATTAATCAATTTCCCATTCCGACTCAAAGTTGTGGGGGGGGGGGGGACAACACTTTTTTTTAGACCACTGAAGACTTTAAAATCCCAGACTAATTCCTGTAACAGCTTAGTACATATCTTGACCACAAATTTAAAGGCCCACTTAGTTTTCAAGTCACTGCTTATTTTTTATGGTGCCTAAATATACGGTTTTAATAACAATCTGTGCCATAAAATATGATTAAAATACTACAATTCACCACCATTTGAAACGTCGGTGTCTCAGAAGATGCCAATATAGAAACAGAAAACAACTGAAATCAAAGATTACCCCCGTTTTGTCTCCGAGAATGCCACATAATTCAAACTGAAAATGTATTTTCAATGAAAGGGGAATAACTCTATCTTTAAGATTTAGAGTTAATCCCCCTCCATTGAAAATAATTTAAACTGCAATCCATGAAAAAAAAAAAAACAACAACAACACGTCAGTAACTCAAAAAAAAAAACACAACATGTTCACATATTATTACACCGGATAAGTTCATAATACAATGTTTTAAAGCTTCCTCAGTCTCTTTCAAATAGTATATAATATAGCATATCTATTATATTTTTGAACTTCTGTATGTATGTGTGTTATAGACTCGAAAACTGCTCGACCGATGCGACTCAAATTTGGTATGTAGGTCTACTTTGATCCCGGGAACAATGTGGGCGGGTCCAATTTCACGCGCGACCGTGACCTTGACCTCGTTCATATACGCTCATATAGGCACGTTTCTGGACCTGGACCGATCCGATTCAAATTTGGTATGTAGTACTATTTTGATCCCGGGAACAATATGGCGGGTCCAATTTCACGTACGACCGTGTCCTTGACCTCGGCCTCGCTCACATACGCTCATATTATATAGGCATGTTTCTGGACCTCGACCGATCCGAGTCAAATTTGGTATGTAGGCCTATTTTGATCCCTGGAACAATATGGACGGGTCCATATGGTCATGCCACCACCATATGACATATTATTGTTTATTATTTAATTATATATGTGTAACACATTTTATGATGATATGCCATAATACAATATTTACTTACTTACTTATTTTCACGTGCGACCGCGTCCTTGACCCTGATCTCGGGTCAAGTTACGCCTATAGATACCAAATTTCGAGGCGATCGGTCGAGAAACCACAAAGTGTATAGGGAACACACATACACACACACAGACATTCGCATTTATATATTAAGAAGATAATACGTTGTGACCTCGTGACTCACACCAAACCCATTCTTATAAATTAATAATACGTTGTGACTCATAACTCCGTTCTTATAAATTAATACTTTTCAGTGACTATAGTCTATTGCCGATCGTTTATTGGGTACTGACTGTCTGTTTGAATAATTGAAATAAGCCATAATATACATGCACTATATATGACGGGGTTGATGAACATTTTCCTTGATTCAATATGTAATCTTCATATTGTCCTACCATGCCCAAACTTTTGGTCAGGGGCGCTAGAAGCATCCAAATGTAAGGGGCACCCCATGCATCCAAAAGAAAAAGGACAATTTTTCAGTCAGCGGTTTTGGCCAAAATGCAGAAAAGGCTAACTTTGCGTAATAATACAGCATTTAAAATTTTCAGGACCGATATAAGATCCAAGAATAAATATATTAACAATACTGCTTTAAACAAGCTGACACATGAGGCATGTCTTGCCATTCTATATATATGAAGAATGAAACAGATTCTTTGTGCCGCCACCCCATACATGCGGCCACCATTGGTGAATGACAGGAGGGGCATTTGACGTTCTCCCCTCTCCGACGCTCCTGCTTCTGATTTGTTCGGGTCGTGTCTAAATATTCTGACCGCCATAAAGACAGTAATGCTCTAATTAATCGACTTCTTAACCACAGCAGTATTATGGGTAATATTTCAGGATTTAGACGGAAATATGGCTTGTTGCCATTCATCAGAAAGCTCTTAGTGATAGCTTTCTGATGAATGGCAACAAGCCATATTTCCGACTAAATCCTGGAAAATTACCCATAATTCTGCTGTGGTTAAGGAGTCGATTATTTAGGGTATTACTGTAGCTGATCGAGTAACAAAAATGGGTTTTCGTTCGCGATAAACAAGTTAGGTGTTGTGGATCAGCGCCCAGTCATTACGATCAGGGTCGTCACACCACATTACACTTTACAAGCTCTCGCAAGGGAGACGAGGTTCTACTTGGTGCAGGAGGCTAAAATTAAAAATATCTTCGTTTACCCTGGTTTACATAGTCTTGGACAGCAGACCACGAAAAGCTGAGCAGTTGAGCATCTATATCAGTATCGAATTGAGACACGCATCGAGACTATACGTTTACCGTGCTTACCCTGTTTATGTTTCAAGAGTTAGTAGCAGGTTTTAATACTTCTATATACAAGAGACCACTAGCTAGTTTTATACAGCCATTAGTCACAAAAAGTGCATGTACCTGGAGAAATTTTACCCAAGTAAACTAGCTATTCATTATAGATAACATGACGCCCATGAGTTTTCCATACATTTTGAATTATACATCATATGATTATGATCATCATCCTGACTGGAAATAAAAACAAAATTCAAGAGAGGTAAATGAAATATTTTGAATAGTGAGGGTTTTTTTTAGGGTAGGCACTATCAGCTATGGGAAACAAGTTAAACTTTTATTATGGCCTGGTAAGTTATTTGCACAAGAAGAGTGTATGCTGCATTGCTGCATTCATGAATATTTAATTGTAATTCGAGACATCGCCTCATGGTCATATTATTGACACAGTCAAAACTAGAAAGTTCGTTTTGTTGGGGGTGTAGGTGGAGTTCATAGGTTATTCAGAGACAATGTGGTGCCACACCCAATTCTCAAAATAAAGCTATATTCCTGAACCTTTTTCGGTAATATTTTGTAGGTGGGAGGCATTAATATTACGATCCTAACATTCTGTTGGAAACGGGTCTCATTATACTGTATTGGCTAGAACCCAACCCCATTGTCCATTGTCATCCAGGGAATATGAGAAAATGGAAATTATGTTATCAAATTAGAAAGCCTACTGTTTTTTTAACTACATAATGTATACACATGATTTACAGGCCATGACGCCTATAATATTGAGACAGATCGGAAGAGTCATCTTCATTAATGTCACTTTGCAACAACCAGCGCAGAAATTACTTTAAAAAAAAAAATATATGTCCTTCTGACATAGCTTAAGGGAGAATTCCCTTAAGCTATGTCAGAAGGAGGATATTTTAGATGGACAATTTAATTATAGTTTTAGAAGGTATATTTTGGGACGAGCATTCTCAGCAAATACACAAATTGAGTGGAAATGAATAACTACCATAAAAAGTACATGATCTGAACTTGTGAAAAGCTTGAATGGCAATTAATTGAGTTCAATATTGCCTCAAGAATCTAACCATTATGTTAGGTTTGTTCTGGAAAATTGTGAACATCCATTTTGCAAGAATTGATATAAACCTTTGGGCAGAGATGAGTTTTAGCCTCACTTTTAGGCTATATGTCCATAACCAAATTCCCAGCTTACCAGATATACCTAACACTGTGGCCTATATACAGTTGATTGCTCCCAGCTTGAGTGGACTGACCTGCATACCAAAATTGGTGTAGTTCCTTGATGTAACAGTTCATGGTAATGGCTTCTCACAAATTGTCTAGCACACACCTAATATAAAGTTGAGATTCTTGAAGCAGTATTGACTAGTACAGTAAAAAATGCTCTAATTAATCGACTTCTTAACCACAGCAGAATTATGGGTAACTTTTCAGGATTTAGTCGGAAATATGGCTTGTTGCCATTCATCGGAAAGCTCTCAGCGAGAGCTTTCCGATGAATGGCAACAAGCCATATTTCCGACTAAATCCTGAAAAGTTACCCATAATTCTTACACCTAAATTACTATTTCTTTGGCTTCAGGGATAAAAATATTTGATTTGAGTCGAGGCACTCACTCATCAGAGCTCAGAGTGAGATATCAATTTTTGAAATCTGTTATTTCTCGAGATATGTACATTTTTCCGCCAGGCAAATATTCATCAAACTGACCAATTTGCAGATGAAGATGGATAACTCTAAAATCAAGTGGTAATACGGCCAAATTTCACGATAATCAAGTGATAATATGGCCATATTTCATTGAACAACATGCTGATAAATAACACGTTTTGGGAAATTATATATCATAGTTGACGGTGGTTAGCATTATTTTGTTGTAATTAATCGATTCTGAATACTAAAGCATATTTTGAAGAAATGTTGTTGGTGTTGTAACTTGATGATATGGGGGGACTGTCTGATCAGATTGAGAACCTTTTACAATTAAGTAGTTTTCTGTGTAGGACTGTAGGTCCATCTAAACTTTCCACCTCTTGACATAGCTCAGGTGTGGAAACCCCTTAATATCATTGGAAACATTTTACCATAGTGACCAGGGGGTAATTATCAGTGACCCGAGGACCCATGATAAACCCAGTGTACTTGACTCAGTTAATGAATAGTCAAATGAAATTAATTCTTTTTTATTCCAAGGCGGAATAAACTCAACATATATCACATATAGGGAGCTCATGTCCCAGTCAAAATTAAATGGACAAAATAAGTCAAATGAAATCAAGATGAAGAAAATGACACAAATTGGCAAATAGTGATGGACAATGAAAAATACAATTAACAGGCATCATGAACAATGAAGAGAAAAGACCAGCAATGTTGAATTGGTTGTCAAATTAATCCATGATTCAGGGTACCCAGTATCTTGAAGCGCCAGTTTTCATTGGTAACTTTCGTTGATATGATTTATATTTACCAGTGAGCTGTGATCTGAGAGCTTGTATACTACCGGTAAAAGTTTGAAGGCCCACTTAATTTTCGAACCCCCAGATTACATTATATAAAATATATGCCATATTACCGTATATACCATTTGAAAGAGGAAGCGCCAAAACATTGTATTATCAATTTATCCGGTGTAATAAACTGTGGACATGTTGTTTTTGTTGAGTTGCCAATGCGTTTTGTCATCAAGATTGAAGTAAAAATCAGTATTATTTTCAATGCAGGGGGAATAACTCTATAAATTAAAGATAGAGTTCTTCCCCTTCCATTGAAAAAGTTTGAATTCTGTTGAAGTCTGGGTGCCAAAGGGGGGATTTCAGCAGTTTTCTATTTCTCTGTGGGCATCATCCGAGACAGATGTTTCAAATAGTGATGAATTATAGTATTTTAATCATATCTTATGGCATAGATTGTTATTAAAACCATATATCAAGTCACTATAAAAAAAAATAATCGGCGAGTCGAAAATTAAGTGGGCCTTTAAAGGTTGGTCGAGATCATGTAATGAATGACTACTCTGGCTTCACCTGCAGAGGTCATATTCCTCCAGTTCAAACCTGGGAACTTTTTGACTTTCTGACAGTGAACCTAACAGCGAAAAATTCTTGTTGGTAATTAGCTAATGCCTGTTCTTTTATTAACCCTTTACCCAACAGAAGGGCCCTGTGCCAATGCATTCTCTTATATATGCGAGTCGACCATAGGTCGCCTCGCATATATAAGAGAATGCATTGGCTTAACACATTAAAAATTATAAAATTGTTAAAGAATGTAAGAAAAAATGGTAAAAAGTGTTAAAAAAAGATATTTTTTAGGCCAATGCATTTTCTTATATATGCGAGGCGACCTATGGTCGACTCGCATATATAAGAGAATGCATTGGCACAGGGTATAACTGTAACTATCACAATGTGGCCAAGGAGCCGGTTCCAATGATATCCATATTTGTATGGTTCTATTGAGACAGACCGAATATATTTTAGGCTGTTGAAGCTTTATTTGGCCGGTTTGTTGGGTAAAGGGTTAAATGCATTTCACAGTACCAGGTAGGTGAATTTTCCAGCTCGAAATTACATCATGGCATGATCCTGCTTTAGCTCCCGGACAATTAATTCATTTAAAACTTTTGCTCTGGAGATTTGCATTGAAATACCCTATTCAAAATTGCTCAATTGACCGCCGTCTTAAGGTCAGGATTCTGAGCTTATGTGGAAAATCAACCGTTGCTTAAGAAAAAAAGATGCACCTAAATTATAAAATGGCAACATCATCTGAGTTCAATCAATGAAGAAACTTATTTCATTCATGAAAAATCAAAAGAACTATATATAATATACTAAATGATAAATATGATAAACATGTGTAAACAGACAACAGAAAATGAAATGCTACAGTAATGCCCTAAATAATCGACTCCTTAACCACAGCAGAATTATGGGTAATTTTTCAGGATTTAGTCGGAAATATGGCTTGTTGCCATTCATCGGAAAGTTCTCAAGCCATATTTCCGACTAAATCCTGAACAATTACCCATAATTCTTCTGTGGTTAAAGAGTCAATTATTTAGGGCAATACTGTAGATGTATGTAAAGGATTTCAACAAAAAGTTACCTTCAACAACAAAAATGCTGAGATGAGCTAGACATCATATTGGGAGATAAAATAGTCTCATTCCCATGTAGAGTCAAAGAAAATAGTGTTACTCAAATTAACCCTTTCTTTACTAAATACTCATTGACGAGTAGTTCCCTTTGGAAATGTTCAGATAATAAGTTACACAAATAGCGTAGGTTGTATTCAGCAAACGGCTATTTGTTGAACATATTATCTGAACATTTCTCATCAATAGATATGAATCATTCTGCACTCGTATTACTAGTATCTGCTTATATTTCGTGAACATCCCTCCAGATGAATAATAGACCATTCCAATGTATACTGTTATAACATAATGGAAGAATCAATCCATTGATGAACAGATTAAACGTCATAATTTGGATCTTGAAGTGGCAGTGCACAATTTCTGACAGTTTTTGCCGTTAAGGAGCGATGCCTAGTTTAGAGCAGTATTTGCCGATATGGAGCGGTGCCTAGTTTAAAGCATTTTTTGGGGGAAGTCATCTGTATGTAAGTTAATGTGTTAGCTCTATCAGTAATGAAGTTATTCACTTTAAATTGTAATTTAAATTTAGTTTTCAAAATCAACCTTTTAGACGATGTAATATTTAGTTCATGTGCCATGAACCCTTTCTTCACTAAATACTAATTGACGAGCAGTCTCCTTAGGAAATGTTCAGATAAGTTTAACCCTTTGAGTGCCAGGTCCGATTTTTGTACCAACCCATATACCCTGTGCCAATGCATTCTCTTATATATGCGAGTCGACCATAGGTCGCCTCGCATATATAAGAGAATGCATTGGCCTAACAAATATTATATTTTTTTTTTTTTTACAATTTTTTACAATTTTAATATATTTTATTATATTCTTCAACAGACTTATTGTGTAGGTTTAGGGCCGATAATATCGGCCCCTGGCACTCAAAGGGTTAACAAAATGGCGATAGTTGAACTTATTATTTGAACATTTACCCCAAATGATAAGGAATCCTTCTGCACTTGTCTTATCTTTTCGTCTGTCTGTTGTCTACTTTAAGATTTCCAGAAAACTCCTCCAGTTGAATAATAGATTAATCCAACATACACAGCTATAACTGATGGGAGATTCTATATAGTAAAGAAAGGTTAGAAGAGACTAAATCATTTTCAAGGCATCGCCATGTAAAATTAGTCCTAACAAAGGTGTACATAATCTCACACCCTTTAACCCTTTACCCAACAGAACGGCCCTGTGCCAATGCATTCTCTTATATATGCGAGTCGACCATAGGTCGCCTCGCATATATAAGAGAATGCATTGGCTTAACACATTAAAAATTGTAAAATTGTTAAAGAATGTAAGAAAAAATGGTAAAAAGTGTTAAAAAAAGATTTTTTTAGGCCAATGCATTCTCTTATATATGCGAGGCGACCTATGGTCGACTCGCATATATAAGAGAATGCATTGGCACAGGGCATAACTATAACTATCACAATGTGGTCAAGGAGCCGGTTCCAATGATATCCATATTTGATTGGTTCTATTGAGACAGACCGAAGATATTTTAGGCTGTTGAAGCTTTATTTGGCCGGTTTTGGCCGTTTTGTTGGGTAAAGGGTTAACCGTTCTATACTAAATTGATTCCCCCAGCTAGTTATAAAAGTATACATTGGAATGGTCTATTATTCATTTGAAGGGATTGTAAGGATATATGAGCAGATGACAGCCAGCCGAAAAGGTAATACATGTGCAGAAGAATTCATATTCATTAGTGGGAAATGTTTAGATAATTAGTTCAACTAAGACTTATGGTCATTTGTTGAACTTATTATCTAAACATTTCCAAAGGGAACTACTTGTCAATGAGTATTTAGTATAAAATGGGTTAAACATGTCTTTGTTTTTATTTTTAATTTCTAAATGGCATATTTCCGCATTATTCTATTCTGCGCTTACATTTTCTACTTTAAAATTGGCATATCCCCACCGTTATCTCATCCTGATCTTTGGACAAAACATGTTAATCAAGAAGATGCTCCTAATTTCCCACCATGTGGGGAACTTATTTGCAGAACATTTAAATCTGATCTACACAGTGTACAACAATTGCAAGCCAGTTTTTTATTTAAACTAAAGATACCATGAAATATCTCAAAGAGTGTAAGTCCATTGTTTAGTTCCTTCTAATCTTATTTTGCTGTGTTTGAGAGTCCTGTTGGTACATTGCTTGATGTTGGTAGAGAAAACCAATAATATTGAGTAAGATAGATAATTAAGATAAGATCAATTTTATTTAAAAGTTTGAGGTAAAACATTATACAAACACAAGCTCTGAAAAGCTTTTGACCGACTGAAAATCATCATTTATTCTCAAATTGCCATTCTCATCGTAAATCCAAATTACATTACTGGATGATGTAAAACATTCAGAACTCTTATCCTGATTTGGAAATTGGTTCATCTTGAAATAATGGCAGACAGTGATTCACTGACCCCTTGTAAAAATATTCTCCAATATTAAGCCTTCCAAGACTGGAGCTTCCTAAAATTTTGCAAAAAAAACCCTGTGCCAATGCATTCTCTTATATATACGAGTCTCCCATAGGAATCCTTGCATATATAAGAGAATGGTTGGCCTAACAGTATTTACCTTGACCTTGTAAGCCAATGCATTCTCTTATATATGTATAAGAGAATGCACTGGCACAGGGTCTTTAATGCACCAGCGCAGCTCCCATCATGAAAGGGTTAATTACTTCAATGCTCACTATAACTTGAACCTTTAGTGTATGCTAAAGACTTGAAAAATAAGATTATTTTTTTAATTCTGTCTGCCAAGATAGAGCGATAAAACAGAGGGACCGACAAATACAGCAGAATTTTAACAGTACCAGTTTTCCCAGTCCTAGAAATGTGTTGCAATCCTACTAAACTATAAAAATAAATATTAGCCCTTACTTTACAAAATACTCATTGATGAATAGTTCCCATAGGAAATATTCAGATAATAAATTCAACAAATGACTATTATCTAAACATTTCCCTCCAATGAATAGGAATCCTTCAGCTCTTCTATTATCTTTTTGTCTGCTGACGGCTTAGTTTTCCAGAACATCACTTCAAATGAATAATAAACTATTCCAGTGTATACTCTTATAACTTCATGGGGGAATCCATTTAATAAAGAAAGGGTTAAACAAGATTTTTTATATAAGAGAATACGTTGGCCTAACAATATTTATCTTGACCTTGTAAGCCAGTGCATTGTCTTATATATGCGAGGCTCCCTATGGGAGACTCGCATATATAAGAGAATGCACTGGCATGGGATATTTAATGCTGCACTAGCGCAGCTCCCGTCATGAAAGGGTTAAAATGAGAATGTAAGCTAGAAAACAAACAAATGACAAAATAGCAAATTAAATGCCTGGAATGTTATGCTTTAACATGCTGCGCAGAAAAGCAAATCTCAAGAATGTATTGTTCTACGTAATCGTCTGTGATATCTGCACATTTTGGCTACATATTTCATGTTTTGGAATCGTGAATTGTCCGTCATGAGGATATCCAAGAGCACCATTAAGATCAGCTGCACCTGCAGCCATTGAAAGCAGTTCAAACTTTGTCTGAAGACGCGTGACTTCACTAACAGAATCAAATGACGGAGACAGATCCTGTGAGCCGCTCCCATTGGACGGACACCTGTCGTTCTCACAAACATCGAATGACAGATCGAGAATATCACCCGATGACGTCGATCCTGTCGATCCAACACTCAATCTTTTAGAAGCATCAGAATCATGTCCTGGCTTTTTTAGAATGCCTTTTCTTCTTGGAACGAAGCGCGTTTTTGTACAGTCGCACATGCAATCCATAGCACCATTTGAATGTTGAAGATGATTTGTGTTTATGTTCAGTTCCATTCTGAGAGTATCAGATAACGCATCAGACGAAAGCTGGTCAGAAAAACACACCTCGGAAATGGGTGACTGAGCGTCTGATTCGAAAGATCTTTTCCGGACGTCTTCACACTGTGAATCATAAACTTCGCCATTCATGCTGTAGTCGGATGTTGAGCTGATTTTCCTGCCGTTCCCATCTGTAATTGGTTGAGTAATGAGAACTGCTTCAATATCACAGAGATCATAGGAGAGATCATTTGAAGCTTGAGCTGGTTGATTTTCTGGTTGATCAGCCTTTTGATCATGAGTCGACTCAACCAGAATGCCGCTATCACCTCCACTGAATTTACCCCGCTTTTTAAGAATACTACGTTTTGGCATCCAAGAAGAATCAAATACTTTAGATTTCGCTCCATTTTCAGCATCCTTAATACAGTCATTTTGAATAGCACCATTAGATAAGTCACAATAATTATTGCCCGCACTTGTATCAGAGAACGAGTCTTTTTCAACATATGAAATTTTCTCAACTTTTTCTTCTGAATTCTTCTCTTTTTTCAGAATACTTTTGAGTTTCGGAGAATTAATGTTAATTTCATCCTCACTGTCATCCGATGATACACTGTATGATCGTTTGACGATTGATTCGAGCATGTCTGGACTTGGGTAAGGCTGTCCGTTGGGTGTCTCTGTGAACCCGAGATTAACCCACCAGTGTTGGAGCACATCTTTGATGGTTGCCCTCTTGACTGGATTAACGGTGAGCAGATGTCTGACCAAACCTGCAGCTTCTGAAATAGAGATGTATATAATGTTGAGTTATACAGCTACTAGATATTATAGGGCCAAGTCAATAACATATTTGCCAAAGAAAATTAATTACACATAGTTATCAAATATATATTTTGGGACTTCTGTTTGTTTGTCTGTTTGTCTGTTAGCTATGGCCGGGAAAACTGCCGGACGGATTTCGACGAAAATTGATACCTAGAGGTAATTTTGTCCAGGGAGTGTTTTGGACGGGTCAAATCGTGACGCTGACCTGACCTTGACCTTCAAAATGGTCAATTCATGGTCAAATCGGGTAAAACTGACGGATTTCGCTAGGTTTACTTTTGTCCGGGGAGTGTTTTGGACGGGTCAAATCGTGACTCTGACCTGACCTTGACTTTCAAAATGGTCAATTCAAGGTCAAAGCCCGGACGAAGTCGGGTCACCTGCTAGTACTATATAAAATCCAAGTGAAAAAAAATAGCAGTTTCAAAATCGATTTGAAACTGGAACTTTGTAGGACCCCATGGTTGAAAGTTGAAATATGTCAAGTGTCAACCACAATGAGTTAAAAATACTTTTTGTTTGTATGATTAAAATGGTTTTAACCAAAGTCATGCAGTCAGTAGTGCATACTTTATCATTTATGAGTATTTTGAGGAGAAACATTTAGCTGGAGCGTGGGGGGGGGGGGGGGATGAAATTTTCCAACAGTAACCTATTTATCAATGACATCTTGTCTTTCCTCATCCCAAATGATGTGTTGCAATATCCTTGAAGAAATATTGTATGGATAATAATGTAATCAACATCCATGTTAATTCAGGTGTTTTACACTTGATTTTGTCTCATCACTTCTTTCTATTTTCACAAACAAAGAAGCTTATTTCTTTTTAAATGTACTTGGAGCCAGGCCAGAGGATATATCAGCACATAATATGTTTTATCTGTCGAAACAACGTTTCCACTACACTGCACCGCAGAGCCACCAAGTCTGGGATAACCACAGCTATAACCCATATTAACTAGATAACACAGGATAACACACTGTTATTTCCTAAACATACCCAATGATACAAAAACGTGCTATCATTCATCTGTGAAAAAAATCTTATGCAAATGATGTAACAGGGAAGTATTTATTCAACAGTGGATGAAATTTTGACTTACGTCAAAGATACCAGGTATAAAAAATTTAATGATAATGATGTGATTCTTCACATTAATGTGCAAAATATCCCCCAGCATTTAAAACAATATTTCAATAGCAAACTCAAACTTAGGTGCAAGCAAACTTTACAAATAAAATAATTCTCCGCAGTAATACTAATAGTACATTACTTTTAACTCTTTCATGACTGGAGCTTCCTGAAATTTTACGAAAACCCTGTGCCAATGCATTCACTGGCCAAACAATATTTATCATGACCTTGTAAGTCAGTGCATTCTCTTATGAGTATAGGCAGCCTCGCAAATATAAGAGAATCTGTATCTGTATCTGTAGATATTACAGTGCAGGAACCAATTCTGGTTGTAGGCGCACTGGTCCAGGTGCTACCAAGGCCAAGTAACTTTATAACCCTGTGGTGACTCCAGTAGTGTTCTTTAACGTGCACACACCGAGGAGTGTACACGGGTCAGCCATTAATGTCCTTGTAAGCTAGTGCATTCTCTTGTATGTGCAAGGCTCCCTATGGGAGACTCCCGTAGGGACCCTCGCAAATATAAGAGAATGCATTGGCTTAACAATATTTACCATGACCTTGTAAGCTAGTGCATTCTCTTATATATGTGAGGCTCACTATGGGACACTCGCATGTATAAGATAATACATTGGCACAGGGTCTTTAATGCTGCACCAGCGCAGCTCCCGTCATGAAAGGTTAAAGCTACCTCTGTAACAGACAGACAGACCAACTAACCTATTATCACTTTTCTAAATGTACTCATTCTAGAATGAGAATAATTCCAGCATATGGCATCACAACTTTAGGATGGTGGGGGGGGGGGGGGGGGGGGGGGGGGTGCTCCGTCTTTGTGAAAATCAAACTCTACCTCCCATGTATGCCACCATATTTTGAACTGTGAGAGAACAGTGCCATATCGCCATCTACATAAAATTTTCAACAGTTTCAATTCGCTGTTTAAAAATATGTCAAGAGTCAAACTCACAATTTTGATTAGAAAATAACACATTTTATTTGTAAATTGCTCAAAAAGCTCAAAGGACCTAACAAATTTGACATAATGCTTATCCTGAAATGACCGATGTATTTTCAGTCAGGAAATTTCTTAATACTGACTTTTTTTATTGGACTTGCACTTGGTAGTTATATTTGTATACTAAGTGTAATTATCACTAAATCCAGCATTCCTATTGGTCGGCGCCCACGTGAATAGTTGCAATTATTTCTCAGTGAACGCGCAACAGGTCATAACTGCAGCCCCATAATTACATCGACGCGTCATCGGTTTCGGAAAGAAGAACGCGTAATGTTTTTGGCCCATTTGGACTCGCGCAGGATTGACTTAATAAATCATCATGTTTCAATATAAAGAGCCTCGTTGTTCCTGTTAACTTTGCCAAGGGCGCTATGGGATATTTTGGGCTGGTTTTGTCACGATACACTTTTCGATTTAAATACATTTACAAAAGTGGCCTTTTCACTAAATGTATATAAATATAAGGATTAACTGTCATGTGGACTGTTTTTATGGAGATGTAACTGCGAGGTGAGTGGTCATAACTTGTATGTAAAACCCCGAAGGTTTTACACATGTTATGACCACTCACCTCGAGGTTACATCTCCATAAAAACAGTCCACATGACAGTTAATCCTTATTTGAATTTAATTAACTAGCTATCTTACCCGATGGTTCTGCAGGCTCGTAGTAATCACCGCTGGATATCTGCTTTTTGAGAACATGGATATCACTGTTATCAAACGGCATGGCAGCATATACCAGCGTATAGAGCAGGACCCCAATACTCCAACAATCAACCTGTCAACAGAAATAGACATGGTTTTTAAATGGCATGGCAGCATATACCATGGCATAGAGAAGGAACCCAATACTCCAACAATCAACTTGACAAAGAGATAAACATGGTTATCAAACGGCATGGCAGCATATACCATGGTACAGAATACGACCCCAATTAATACTCCAACAAACAACCTGTCAACAGAAATATATAACTTTGTTCTTTTATATTAATTATTAAAAGTTCAAACTTTAACATATTATTTTCAGAATATTGTTTATGCTTTTGACCTTCAATGTTTATTAACCCTTTTGTGACAGGAGCTGCACTCATGCAGCATTAAATATAAGAGAATGCACTGGCCTAACAATTTTATTATTTTTTCTTACATTCTTTAATATTTTTATAATTTGTTATCATTATTTCTTACATTCTATAACAATTTTTATCATTTTTTCTTGTATTCTTTAATAATTTTATCATTTTTTATCATTATTTCTTACATTCTTAACAATTTTTTATCATTTTTTTCATTTGTTCTTACATTTTTTAACAATTAATAAAAATAATATAAAATTTGTTAGGCCAATGCATTCTCTTATATATGCGAGTCGACCATATATAAGAGAATGCATTGGCACAGGGTTTTCGCAAAAATTCAGGAAGCTCCAGTGAAGAAATGGTTAATAATGAAAATTAAACAAAGTTTATTTATTTTCAAATGTACTTATTGACGATTGTTGTTTTGTAGACTTTTATAAAATTGATCTTATTTCACATGAACCCACTTTGAAGGCCTTGGGGACATGATTCAATATATCATGATAGTTGACGAATCCAATGCTAGCTAGGTTGAAAGTCAAGTTTAAAGAAGAAAGTAAATTTAATCACAGTGACAACTGCCAATATTTCCCTGACGTCCCGGAGTATGTCACCAACACAATCCAAATTTACCTGTCTACCACACCACTTACTATATGAGGAAAGTCACAAGTGAGAAAGTATTGACATATATTTGATGCTCCCCAATGAACTAGATGAACCTAGGGAGCACCTGAAGATTTTAGCATGTAACTTCTACAGTTTTCTATTGGACATCTCACTAAACTAAAACAAATCGGTGTTTATTAGGGAGGGATTATAAGATAATATAACAAGGATTCGTGGTAAATTAAATTCTGAGGTTGTGTAAACAGGTCACATTCCGGGACAAGATATTATACAACACACCTAGGTATACAAGCCAGGGTTAGTGACTGCGCTCATCTAGCTATTTGTTCTTAGTCTGAGAGATATTCGTGATGCATGTTTCTGTTAAATTCCTTAAGGTAGCACACACATGAATATTTTTTTCAGAGACTAAGAAATCTAAGTTCCTATTTTAGAATTTAAAATATTCAATGTCACAGATTGTTATCGAAATGTTTGGATGATTCTGAATCAACCATGTCAGTAGAACTGAAGTGCGAGGGAGGCACAACCTTCATTAACGAACATTTTGAGTGATACAGATGTGGGTACTATCCCGGAATGTCATCAACATGGGGATTCAAAGCTAGGATGTCAACAGACTGCTGATCAATAATGAGGGGGTCAAATTCTAAAAACATTCAAACAACTTCCAAAAAATATAGCAACATTTCCATGAAAACAGACATTTTTTATGGAAATGCTCTGTTAAATCGTGGGAAGATAAAGTAATGCCCTAAGTAATCGACTCCTTATCCACAGTAGAATTATGGGTAACTTTTCAGGATTTAGTCGGAAATATGGCTTGTTGCATTCATCGGAAAGCTCTCGGTGAGGGCATTACTGTAGAACTCCAGCAGCCTGCAGTCTGTCCGCTTGAATATAATTTCCCTTTCCAATAATTATTCTAACCCCGAGTACTGGAACAAATAATGCCCTGGGCACCTTATAGTTCAAACAAGTGGTTATCACTACTTTAATAATAGAGATCTTTCACAAAATCACTATTATGATTACGGATAGGATATATTGTCTTAGTAATGTAAACACCATCACAATTTACCTACGAGGGTTAATTGGTGATATATGCCCCACTATATTCAGTTACACATATAATTGATCGAAAAAGTAATGTGTGTCTCTTTCAGATGCCATGTTCTTATCCGTGTGTTATACACCACACATATAATGTTAGAGCGTCCCCAAACAAGACTTGTGGCACATCCTTGACACATCTGCACATAAATAAACTGAGTGGGGTATATTTCGTCTCACATAAGAACCCCCGTGCATCAAGATAGAACTCTTGGCCGTATACTGGGAAGATATTGTCCATATCCATAATCATAATCGTGATTTTGCAAAAGGTGTGTCTATTACATAATAATATCAGACAGATAGCACACAAATCTACAAGTAAGCTCTGAATTATAACTTCTGAAGAGCTAAACCTCCATCAGCATGGGTATGAATATTTGTCTTCTTGATCAAGATATGAAAAATTAGCTGAAGAATGCACGCATATTCTATTCAGGTTTCTACATGTATATGCAGACAGCCATGCTCCTTGCAGTTAACAGTAAATCAATGAAAGAATTGTCATTATATAATAACTGACATTCCATGCTGGATTCCACAGACATTCTCTGGAGTGCAGCATAACAATAAATCTCAATTGGATTAATTATATTATTATCCTTGAACATGCAAATTAGTACTTGACACATAACGCACACTGCCTCATTGGACAATTACTAGTAAGTATAACAGGGAATTCTTGTTTTCTCATTGTAAATGGTTGAATGGTGTTCATTGTAAATGGTGTTCACAATGAATTTTCTATCATTGCATGGCATTGATGGAATTTCTGCAGGAGTTACAATCTCCTGGTCATATATCAAGCCTGCAAATAGTGTGTCTGTCATTTGCAGAATGAGGTCCCCAAAGGGTGAATTTAGTGATGCTGTCCCGCACAGCGGGCTAGAATCACCAAACTCACCCTCTGGGTATCATCTTCTGGGTAGTATCTCTAGTCTCATATTAACAATGTTTTCAGTTACTTTTTCCCTTCTGGGAAGTTTCGATATCCTTTAATTTGCCAAGATAAAATTCATAATCGGGTGACTAATGGGTGAACTTCACCAACTTCAACTGGAGAACTTCAATCTGATCCTAAGTCTCCCATAGCAGTTGAGGCCTAAGCAGAATGAGGTTCCCAGAGGGTGAATTTGGTGAAGCTAGCCTGCCATGTGGCATAGCATCACTAAATTCACCCTCTGGGAACCTCATTCTGCAAATGACAGACACACTGTTTGCAGGCTTGTCCTATATAGAAGAGAAATATACCATGCTTGAATAAATTATATTGTTATGTATTTTATGCTATTATAAGTGGGTCAAAATAAAAAGTTACTCTTAACAAAAAAAATTTAAATGCCACCTCAGTTATCAGAATCGAGTAATTGCCCAAAAATAATGCTAACCAGTCAACTTTAATATAAAATTGCCCAAAACCTGTTATTTATCAACATTTTGTTAACGAAATTTTGCCGGTTTGTCAAATATCTGACACAAAAAGGCCTCTTGATTTTAGAGTTATGCATCTTAATCTGCAAAAAATAATAGATTTAACATCGATATCTGATCTCTCTGAGCTTTGATGGGTGGGTTCCTCGACTCGAATCAAATATTTTTTTACCCCGTATTCAAGGGAATAGTAATTTGCGAGCGTTAATTTGTATTGTGCATCTTTAAGGCCCACCTCGAATATTTGTTAGTCTTACAACATATTGCTGCATGTTTATTCAACTAGATCAACAGGTAACCAGGATTAAATTAAAACAAATTAATGGTGTGCATTTCTGTATAAAATATTTCAATATTGACCTCATAAGTATCACTTACAAGCACTATCTAAAGTAAATCTATTGTTGTTGGTGTTGTAATCCAAATTTTAAGTGATCAAAGCAGATTGCCTGGCATCCACTTGAAACTCAAGGTTTCCACGTACTTTAGATCATCATACCGACAGAACTAACAGGATTTGATGGTAGTGCAAGGTTATAAAAACTGAAGTCCTTGGTAACAAAACCCTGCAGTTCGGGCATCTTGTAAAAATATCTTCCTAATTCTAATCAAAACATGTGCAGCTGCTTTTGTTTAGACAGTCCAGCCGCAAATGCGAATTGTCTCCAATTTAGATCTCTTACAAACGCTGATATCGGCTCTCGATTGAAGGAGTATCGTAATATTGAATAAAACCCTTTCTTCTGAGGCCGTTATTTGTCCAGAGGAGGTCATATAGTGTCCCTTTGAAACCTTTCATAGTCATTTATTTGTGATCGCTGTGGATATAAATACTGCTGAGTTTCTTTACACTTAAGGCTGTTAGTCTGAATTTAAATAAGAGATTTGCAAGATTTTATCGAACTTCAAATATGTCACGGATGCAAAGATACTATCTCATTGCAATGCTACATGTACATAAGATCGTTGGGGACATTTTTACCATTATCCCCAAGAATCAAAAGTTAGTAAAATTGGAGAATGGCCATCCATTGTTCACAATGTTTTCAAATAGTTAGAACTCGGTGATCAACTCTTAAGTTAAGTCTACTGAGGCATTCACAACAGGTCTGTCTCATTCTGTGGTGCGGCACTCTAGCGGCACAGAACGGTGTTTGTTGCCCATTTTTCAAAATATCAGGCCGGGTAATTTTCCATGAGAACTAACTCTTTAAATTGTAAAATAAGGGAAAAGAAAAAAAATGTTCCAGGCCCCTGATTTTAGGACTAACAAGCTTCAAACAAATATAACATTATCGAATAGGTAATATCATCCCTCTTGGTTCCAGCAGATATACATATATATCACATTTATAAAGGCACAGACTGAGTATGAGTAAAAACAGCTGTACTAACCTCTGGTCCATAGTATTTATGTCCGTTGACTATCTCCGGAGAAGCATAGAGTGGACTGCCACAGAACGTTGACAGCAGATGGTCAGAACTGTGATAGTTTGACAGCCCAAAGTCTGCTATCTGTTCAAAAGAAAAACTTCAAAGATATATTCAGGGTTACCAACATTTTAAGTATTGTCTCCGCTATCTACCCTTTCTATATAAATGGACTCTCCCATTCAGTTAAAAGGTGTACATCAGAATGATCTATTAATGATGTGCAGGGATGTACAGGTAATATAAGCACACAACAGAAAAATAAAAGTTCAGAAGGAGTCCTATTTATTGAGGGAAATGTTTAGATAATAAGTTTGTTGAACTTATTATTATCTGAACATTTCCTATGGGATAACTACTCATCAATGTTTTAATACATGTATATCTTAGATTGTTTATTCCTGTTTTATGTGAATGGAGACAGGGGACTTCAATCAAAATATTCATATAAAGGAGAAGTCCAGAATTTGTTTCACAAAACAAGACTCTTTCTGTGAATTGTGAATTTGAGGCTCATATATTGGGACAATCCTGACTATTTCCCATTGGGAAACGGAGCCCATTTTTGGCCCATCGTCGCCTAGAAATCCCTGGGCTATATGCGTTGCCGTTTATTTATTTTAGAGATCATCTTGTGACTCATGGCACTGATGGGGTTAAATGGTCATTTTTGAATTTATTATCTGAACATTTCCTATGGGATAATTACTCATAAAAGATGCTTTAGCACAGAAAGGGTTAACCCTTTACCCAACAAACCGGCCAAAACCGGCCAAATAAAGCTTCAACAGCCTAAAATATCTTCGGTCCGTCTCAATAGAACCATACAAATATGGATATCATTGGAACCGGCTCCTTGACCACATTGTGATGGTTACAGTTATGCCCTGTGCCAATGCATTCTCTTATATATGCGAGTCGACCATAGGTCGCCTCGCATATATAAGAGAATGCATTGGCCTAAAAAAAATCTTTTTTTAACACTTTTTACCATTTTTTCTTACATTCTTTAACAATTTTATAATTTTTAATGTGTTAAGCCAATGCATTCTCTTATATATGCGAGGCGACCTATGGTCGACTCGCATATATAAGAGAATGCATTGGCACAGGGCCGTTCTGTTGGGTAAAGGGTTAAAACGAGAGGTTGCACCATGAGTGCTGGCATACCTCCACAGTGCTATATTAAAACACAGGCTGAAAGGAACCCAAATTTTAAAGAAAATAGAAGGGAAAATACAAACATTTAATACCGTTTGACAATTCATTGAAAGGCCTTGTGATGATGAACATCTAAACCAAATTCCATTGAAATCAGATAAGCCATGGAAGAGATATATGCGCAGTTGAATAGACAACCATAATTTACAGATAATCAAAGAACGAAAATACTTTATAACAAAAAACACGAACATCATTGGCCCCTCTTGTGAAAGACCTTCTGATGGCTAACCTCCACACACATTTCATTCAGATCCGATGACCCATGGCTGAGATATTTTCACAGATGGAAGGACGCATGTACTCCCAATATTCGAGTGGGGGGCTATTAATCTCGAGTCAAATTAAGTACTGTAATATGGCAAAAAATCTGCCTGCCAACAGACATCAATTTTCTGTCTTTTTTATTTTAACGATATTGTTAGATATATGGATTGAGAGGGAAGCATTGATTATCACAATCAGTCTCCGCCTAACCTTACCCTTGATTAGTTCACACACACACTATCCTCCTTAACCCTTTCAGTGCCAAGTCCGATTTTTGTATCAACCCATATTTCCTTGATCATTTTTCAAATTTATTGATTATAATAATGTGATACATTGATGGAAAGAGCTCTAAGAGCTCTTTCCATCAATGTATCACATTATTATAATCAATAAATTTGTAAAATGATCAAGGAAATATGGGCTGATACAAAAATCGGACTTGGCACTGAAAGGGTAAACTTAAATCTATGAAAATCAGTCAATTGCTGCCTCACTTGAGCAACTGCACTCAAGCCTGCAAATAGTGTGTCTGACATTTGCAGAATGAGGTCCCCAGAGGATGAATTTAGTGATGCTACCCCCACACAGCGGGCTAGCTTCACCAAATTCACCCTCTGGGGACCTCATTCTGATTAGGCCTCATCTTCTGGGAAAAATCTATAGTATCAAATTGATATTGTTTTTAGTTGTTTTTTCCCTTCTGTTCAGATTCGATATCCCCTAATTTGCAAAAGATAAAATGCATAATGGAGGTGACTAAGGGTGAACATCACCAAATTAGTCACTGGGGAACTTCAATCTGATCCCAGGTCTAAGCAGAATGAGGTTCCCGGAGGATGAATTTGGTTACGTTAGCCAGCAGTGTGGGATAGCGAGACTAAATTCACCCCCTCTGAGACCTCATTCTGTTAACGTCAGACATACTATATCCAGACTTGAACTGCACTGCTCCCTAATGAAGCTAACACTTTCTCTACTCATTGGCGAGTAATTTGCTTAGCAAATGTTCACATATTAAGTTCAACAAATGACCATTTGTTGAACTTATTATCTGAACTTTTTCCACAATAAATATGATTCCTTCTGCACTTCTATTATCATTTTGCCTGTCTGTTGTCTGCTTTTATTTCCTGGACATCCCCCAAATAGGCCATTCCAATGTATACTATTATAGCTGAATGGGAGAATCCATTTAGTATAGAAAGGGTTAAAAGGAATACTAATAATTATCTGGATGATAGCGAAATATTCTTGACATGTCTGGGGAAAAATATCTCTTCGGATAATCAGCTAAACAATAATTGTCACAAAACAAGTCTGAGAAAAGTGTGTCTGTCATTCGCAGAATGAGGTCCACAGAGGGAAAGTTTAGTGAAGCTATCATGCACAATGGGCTAGCATCACCAAATTCACCCTCTAGGGACCTCATTCTGCTTAGGCATCATCTTCTGGGAAGTATCTATAGTCTCAAATTAACATTGTTTTTAGTTACTTTTTCCCTTCCCGGAAGTTTCTATATCCCCAAATTTGCAGAAGATAAAATGCATAATTGAGGTGAATAATGGGTGAACATCAACTTCAAATGGAGAAATTCAATCTGATTCTAGGTCTTCCATAACAGTTGAGGCCTAAGCAGAATGAGGTCCCCAGATGGTGAATTTAGTGATGCTAGCCCGCTATGCGGGATAGCTTAACTAAATTCACCCTCTGGGGACCTCATTCTGCAAATGACAAACACCCTATTTGCAGGTTTGGTCACAAAACAAAGTGTGTTGTCAACAGTAGAGCTGTTAGCAGTCTCTTAGCTGACCCATTGAGGCTTGAAATGAAAGAAGCAAAAGAAAGAGAAAAAAAATGAAAGAAACAGAAGGAAACAAAACACTAACCTTCACATTTCCTTCTCCATCTAGCATGATGTTCTCTAACTTGAGGTCTCTGTGCACGATTCCTTTCTGTAACGTAAAATGATATGTGAATGTTAACAAGGCTTGAAATAGTGTGGGTCATTTGTGAAATGAGGTCCCCAGAGGGTGAATTTAGAGACGTTATCAGGCACGATGGGCTAGCATCATCAAATTCACCCTCTGGAAACCTCATTCTGCTGAGGCACACCTAGGATCAGATTGAAGAACAGTTGGAAATTTCATACCTGACACAGCATTAATTGGAAATTTCACACCAACAATATGTTGAAATTGTTCCCGTAGTTTGATTTTCCAACAATTAGTATTAGTGGGGAAATTGTTGTTTTTAGTGGAAATTTTCCCAGCTTAAGTCAGAAATTTCAAACATTTGGAAACTTGAGACCAGTCTAGATGCTAGAATTTTGCAATTTTCAGGTTCAGGATTTAAAACAAGAGTTGAAATGGAATTACAAGTTTGGTCTTGATCCAGGGGGGGGGGGACTAACCTCAAAATTGAAGGTGCACAGGTTACCATAATGGTAAATATCTGGTGTCAAATTTTATTATAACAAATAACCAAGAAGTGAATGAGTAAAAGCTTGGACAAAATAAGTACACAACATTTTACACGACATATCTGCTCAAAAAAATGACCACAAAATCTAGGAATACAAGCTTAAACACCATTGGGTCTATACAGCTAGGCAGACCCCCCTGCAATGAATAACAAAGTTATGGTAATTCTATGTGATTGATGAACCAAAAAAACCTCAAAGGATCCATTTTTTTAATCCTGTCCTGATGGTGAAGATCTATGACTCCATTCAGATACAGTAAAGTAACATATGTGACTGTAAATGGATATACAGTTATGCTCTAAATAACAAAAGTTACCCATAATTCTGCTGTGGTTAAGGAGTCGATTATTTAGAGCATTACTGTATATTTACCTGGTGGACATAGTGCATAGCTGCTGCAATTTGACGGAATATTCTGCGGGCCTCCTTCCCTGTAAGTTGCTGTTTGTCGTTGATATAATCGTATAACTCTCCTCCTGTAGCCAGGTCCATCACCATTATTATCTTGTCCTTATTCTCAAAGACTGTAAGCAGAAGGTTCATATTCAACATTATACCACAGTGCAAAGCTGGTGGTGTTTCACGGGGAGGGGACCCACCCTACTGCCATTAGACTATTTTATGGAAATCACATCTTTGTTCTTGTTTTATTTTTTTTATATAATTTAACCCTCTTCACGGCTGAATATAGCAGCCAATAGCTTAATGATTTTCAGTAAATGTAGATGTTACAGTAAATACATTTTGGAGAAAGTTAACAAAGTACTTTTTGGTGTCCCTGTAAAATATCCAAATGATATGAAATAAATGCATAGAAAATTCAATATAAAACAAAATAACATATTTCATCTAATTTAAAACAGGTTATTTTATGCACTAGATTCTAAATAAAAAGTAAAATAATTTTCATATAAATTAGCACTTAAAGGGGTACTGTACACTAAATCTGGCCATTTAAGGGATCATCTATGTTTATACTCAACAGAATATATGCAACAAATGAATTAATTTGAGCCATGGATTAGTGTCCAGTCATAAATTCATTTTCATAATAATTACCATGTTGTTTGCATGTTCATAGAGCACATGAATGTATTTTGCACTAATCCATGGCTCAAATTAATTCATTTCAAATTCATTCATTCATTTGCATATATTCTGTTTAGTATAAAAGGAGATGGTCCCATAAATGGTTGGATGTAGTGTACAGTACTCTTTTAACACTTGTAATGTAATACATATATATATATATATATATATATATAAAGGGATCGAAGGCAAAATTTTTTTTACAGCTTACATCCGCCCTTTCCCATTAATAGGAATAAAAATACTAAAAAATCCACTTCATGTGCATTTACTTGGCGAAAATCAGTCATTTAGCCAACTGTCACAAGACACCATTGGAGATATATCAGAACAGTGAAGAGGAAGTAACTAAAGAATCGTTTTGACACCGCTAAGGTGTGATCTTCACCAAATCTTAAACATTCAGCCATCAATGTGACGTCCTTTGCCAACCCGTTCACTTTTGGTGTGAACTTAGCTATTTTTTAAACATTCAGCCATCAATGTGATGTCCTTCGTCAGCCCATTCGCTGTTCTGTTATATCCTCTACCGATGTCAAGAGAATTTCTCATCCTTGTGTTTTGTACACAGATCATTGATAAAAAAAAGATTCATTTGTCTTTTGACCAAAACTAACAGCTACACTGTAAATGCAAGCTCCACAAAGGAAAATGATAACCACACCTCAGAGAGATTTTTTCTTCTTCAAAATACATGAAATTCCATAGGGTATGATGTTGCTATTTAGATGATATGAAATGGGGAGGTTTCATGTTTTGCTTGGACAGAGATGTGAATGAATTTAAAATGCTTTGTAAATATATTATACGGAAATGCATTGTTGACTATAGGCATGTGATAAAAATACTAGATATCACAACATACATGCAAAAATGTCTGCTAATGACACATGGCCAAGTATAGAATCATAGTATGGAATTCTGAAGAATATAGTTGCACATTTCAGTATTGGGTCGGAAAAATAAGATATATGTACATATAAGGCCATACAAATTTAAAACCTGAATTCTTGGCAATCATATTTGAAAAATTGGGTGGGATGGATTTTTATTATTTTCCAAGAATTCCAGTGAGAATTCCAGATAATAATGGATATATAGATCAGATTTATGGAGGCACTGACTCAGTATGCATAGTTAATTTTCTATTTAGTATAGGATTTGATATGTTCTGACTTATATGTTTCAGATTTATGGAGGCACAGACTCAGTATGAGTGTCCATTGCTTCAATGTACTTGCTTCAGTGAGCGTGAACAAATTCTCATTTCTTATTGAAATGACGATGTATCGATCAGAAAGGCACATTGAGATAAGATCGGTACCGATTTATGCCCATATCAGGGTTCGAACCTGTGCAACCTCATATAGCCCAGACTGTGATGATGGTATCCAATCTTGTAGTTAAATTTTGGCAGTTACATATCCAACATAAACCTATTTAATTTCTAATTGTGGATCAATAAGAGACATACTATTGATTTTGAACATATGGAAAGTTCTGCTCAAATTTGCAAAAAAGAACATTTTGATGAGGCCAGTTCAGATGTTAAGACTGGCACCTGAAACAAGAGTGTTTTAATTATTGGAGCAACAGCTGACACCCCACTATCATGTTGTAGGCAAGCCCAGAAATATTGTATCACATTAGCAGAATGAGGTCCCCAGAGGGTGAATTTAGTGATGCTTACCCTGCACAGCAGGCTAGCATCACCAAATTCACCCTCTGGGAACCTCATTCTGCTTAGGCCTCATCTTCTGGGAAGTATCTATAGTCTCAAATTTACATTGTTTTTTAATTGTTTTTCCCCTTCTGTTCAGTTTCTATATCCCCTAATTTTCAAAAGATAAAATAAATAATCGAGGTAACTAATGGGTGAACATCACCAACTTCAACTGGGGAACTTCAATCTGATCTTATGTCTCCGATAGCAGTTGAGGCCTAATCAGAATGAGGTTCCAAGAGGGTGAATTTGGTGATGTTAGCCAGCGGTGTGGGATAGAATCACTAAATTAACCCTCTGGGGACCTCATTCTGCAAATGTCAGACACACTATTTCCGGGCTTGGTTGCAGGTCATACACCCTGGTTCTATAAAATACATGTAAACAGTTTTATAGCACCATGTTAGAGCTGCATTAACCCTTTACCCAACAAACCGGCCAAAACCGGCCAAATAAAGCTGCAACAGCCTAAATTATCTTGGGTCTGTCTCAATAAAACCATACAAATATGGATATCATTGGAACCGGCTCATTGACCACATTGTGATAGTTACAGTTATGCCCTGTGCCAATGCATTCTCTTATATATGCGAGTCGACCATAGGTCGCCTCGCATATATAAGAGAATGCATTGGCCTAAAAAAACACTTTTTTTAACACTTTTTACCATTTTTTCTTACATTCTTTAACAATTTTATAATTTTTAATGTGTTAAGCCAATGCATTCTCTTATATATGCGAGGCGACCTATGGTCGACTCGCATATATAAGAGAATGCATTGGCACATGGCCCTTCTGTTGGGTAAAGGGTTAATACACCGGGACAACACCCACCTTCGCGGACGTTGACGATGTTACGATGCCGGAGGGAGGACATGATCTTGATTTCTCTACGTATTCTCTGTAGATCGTTTTCATTCTGTATCTTTGTTTTTCTGATATACTTCACAGCAACCTGGAAAAAGAAAGCAGACCGGTGTGAGCAAAGCATCAAATCAAACGTCAGTCTACAACATATAATACATGATATACAAGAACACCATAGTCAGAAATGGTAACGCGCTCAAGATCATATATTATATACCCATGATTGTAATTATAGAATATAAAATATATTGGTTTCACAAATGACCAACTCATATAATTAATCGCCTTGCAGTTCTTGGCATCCGAATAACAATTGAAATTCCCAACTACACCTTTTACCGGACTCGGCCTCCGGGTCGCAGTTCGACTTTTAATCCGTCCAAAAATTCCCTTTCTATAAACAAAACGCCCATGCGCCCACTGTAATTAAGAAAAAGCAAAACATTATACACGATGAGCGCGGAATAATAAACAGACCGATGTGAACATCAGTCTACATGATATAATACATGAACTGCGAAGGGTTAGGCCTCACATCATCTAAAACAGATAATCTCTGAAATTGCGAATATTGGGATGATAAATGAAATTTTGTAATATAAAGTAGAAGGCTAGTATTAACCCTTATGATAATATAAGTGAATAGCAGCCAGCAAAATACTCAATATGGATTCCCGTTCAATCATTTGTAAGGACAGCGATATCATAAGTATATTAATTGCACATATTAGCTGAACATCTCTACAAATAAATGAATGGGAACCAATTTCAATAAAGTGTAAGTACCAATCAGTGGGTATCTAATAAGGGCAGTAAATGCATGGTTCTTCATGAGCACTTGTGTACTCCCCACATTTTTTTCAGCATAGCACATACCTAAGTGGATTATGAGGTGCATATTAAATGTAACGTTGCATCCGGTTGCTCCGATTTTTATTTCTAAGGGCTTCTGCAGAGTTCTTGGCACGTTTTGTTTTTATCGGCTGATTACAATATTTTGTTATTTGTCAAAAAAAAGGGACTATGTCTGACTATGTCACTCAAAAAAACCAGAAGTGAAGGACTCGAGCATGTGTGCAATACACACAGAAGAATGTGGACGTTGTTGTATCAACTGCTGGTGGTAAATCTAGTCTGGTTACAAGTACCGATTAACACATCGATATAAAGAAGCGGCTGTTATCTATCAGATGAGTGCATATGTACTGAGTCGCTGCATGGACGATCAGCTGCATACGAAATATGTGGTAAGGCAATGCAAAGCCAATTTCCTGTTTCTCAGGCCAAAATATCTTGAAAAGCATGTGTGCGTGGGCTTTTATAGTTAATTTTTTATTTCGGGGGCACACGCCAACGAAGCGCACAACCTAGATTGGCTAGATCAGGGTCTAATTTCAGTTGCCTGTAGCCAATATTTTCCCTAAGAGATTTCTGCAAAAAAGTTTAGTTAGTGTGATTTATTTTGTACAACATCACCCTATCAAGTATCAGAGACTCATTTTTGACTAAGTTTGTATGAAAACGTACAATTATTTTGTACCGATAATAATTCCCCCCGGACATATCGAACACGAAAATAAAAAGGTTGCATGTGCGGTGTTTCAGGACCATGCACATGTGCATGAGAAACGGGAAATTGACTTTGCAGGGTCTAACTTCCAAACTATTTTACCAAGATTTTTTAGAAATGAAGAATTTGTGCAGACTGGATTATCTTTACAGAGACCGCCCTTGAGCATGAATGTTCAATCACTTTTTTTTAACAAATATTTGAATTATTTTAAGAGGAATGACAGACCATCTCAATATCCAATAACATTTGGTAGAATACAGATGTCACATCTGGGGATGGGGTATATTATACATGTATCATGGTGCACACTTTTTATCATAAAGATACATTTAGGGTTATAGGACAAAATTTAACAAATCTGTCAATTTTGATACAATCGTATTCTGTTAATGTATTCAAATGAATAAATTATTTTGCTTGACCCAAGAATTACCAAAAGAAATTTGTGAACTTATAAATATCAGCTAATTGAACAGATCCCGTTGGTGGTGAATCTCTGAAAATTTAACCCTTTCTATATCATATGCTCATTGACAAGTAGTTCTCTTAGGAAATGTTGAGATAATAAGTACAACAAACAACAATAGGTCATTTGTTGAACTTATTATCTGATCATTTCCCACCAATGAATATGAATCCTTCTGCACATGTTGATAACTGAATGGTTGAATCCATTTAGTATAGAAAAGGTTAAGTTGAATGATTAACTCTTTCAGTGCCAGGGGCCGATCTCATCGGCCCTAATTTACGGTCTGTAGAGTGCCAGGGCCGATAAAATCTGGCACTGAAAGAGTTAAAGAATATAAGAAAAAATTATTAAAATTGTAAAAAATTGTAAAAAAAATAATAACAAATGATGAAAATTTGTTAGGCCAATGCATTCTCTTATATATGCGAGGCGACCTATGGTCGACTCGCATATATAAGAGAATGCTTTGGCACAGGGTATATGGTTTGATACAAAAATCGGACTTGGCACTGAAAGGGTTAAAAGCTGAGTCAAAGTTGTGTCCACAGATAAACAGACAACCTCATCTCTGAATACTACCCTGCCAGACCTCAAATATGGTGCTGGAAATTTTCAGAATGAGGTCCCAGACGGTGAATGTAGTGACGCTACACCATATGGAGGGCTAGCATCACTAAATTTACCCTATGCTGGGGACCTTATTCTGCTTTGTCTTCATCTTTTCTGGAAAGTATCTTTATTATCAACTAAACAAGTCTTTTAGTTTCTTCAGAAACTTCTTTTTCTTTTTTTGTATAATTTCTCTATATCCCCAAATTTGCAGATGACACAATACATAATCGAGGTGCCCAATGGGTGCGCATCACCATCTTCATCATTTTGGAACTTAAACATGTGTCTAGGTCTAATCATGGTCTCACATAGCAGATGAGGCGATGCAGAATGAGGTCCCCAGAGGATGAATTTGGTGAGCTAGCCCACTGTGCGGGGTATAGTGTCACTAAATTCTCCCTCAGGGGACCTCATTCTGCAAATGTCCAGAATCATATTTTGATGTCTGTCTATACTAGTGTAACAAAGGCCTGTAGATGTTATCAAGCCTTGAAATAGTGTCTGTCATTTGCAGAATGAGGTTCCCAGAGGGTGAATTTTGTGATGCTAGCCCGCTATGCGGGATAGCATCACTAAATTCACCCTCTGGGAACCTCATTCTGCAAATGACAGACACACTATTTCAAGGCTTGGATGTTATCAGGCAATGCAGTTCGAATCTAGTGCGAGCGTACTCTGTCAACTTCCAACATTTTACCATAAACGGTCCTATAGTTATAAGAGTGTATACATAATACACCGTAATTATTGTGTATATAAGCACAGAGTTAAAACGGAAATACCAGCATTCCATCATAATGGACATAATTGCCAAAGGGTCATTAGGCACATAATCGCTGCGATATTTTGCACCCGAGAGCATATTTCTCGCCAAGAGTCCCACAATGGATATCCCTTATGCTATTGATTACAAAGCCATTATAGTCATTATTAAGACATTTTTAAGGAGGCGAACTTTTTAATGGTCAGGTTCTTGAGCGTCCCGAACTAACTTGGATGTCTGAGCTTTTCACTCAAACAATTTCCTCTATTATAATAGGGTGGTGTTCATACAAGCACCATTACACCTATATTACATTAATTATTGTATATAACAACAGCGTGTCTCATCACAGTGGCTTGATTTATGCCGCCATCAGCAATTTTCTAGTTCCTTAATTATATATCATTAATTGAACAGCTGATGAAAAGTCAGACTAATCTGACATTCTCTATTATCACAACCTCATTAAAGAAGGGGCAGCATCAAAGCAGCTGACTTTTATAATACAAAACATACATCCCAAGATTGCTTCACCGAAGCTTCTAATTTAACATGATGAATTTTTCAATGCAGCAATTACGCCTTTAAATATGTGAACATAAACGATATGCATGCACAGTGATGCCCTAAATAATCGACTACTTAACCACAGCAGAATTATGGGTAATTTTTCAGGATTTAGTCGGAAACAAGCCATATTTCCGACTAAATCCTGAAAAGTTACCCATAATTCTGCTGTGGTTAAGGAGTCAATTATTTAGGGCATTACTGTATCTACACTGAAGACCAAGGCTGGAAATAGTGTGTCTGACATTTTCAGAATGAGGTCCGCATAGAGGGCTAGCATAACTAAATTCACCCTCATAGGACTTCATTCTGATTAGGCCTCATCTTTTGGGAAGTATCTATAATCTCAAATTAACATTGTTTCCGTTACTTTTTCCCTTCTGTTCAGTTTCTATATCCCCTAATTTGCAGAAGATAAAATGCATAATCGAGGTGACTAATGGGTGAACATCACCAACTTCAACTGAGGAACTTCAATCTGAACCTATGTCTCCCATAGAAGTTGAGGCCTAAGCAGAATGAGGTTCCCAGAGGGTGAATTTGGTAACGCTAGCCTGCTGTGCAGGATAGCGTCACTAAATTCACCCTCTGGGGACCTCATTCTGCAAATGTCAAACACACTATTTCCAGGCTGAATTACTATGTTTTTGTGTTTTCTCTCAGGCAACCATGTAATTAACGGTTACCACGATCAGTGTCCCATCAATTGCATGATATAACAGGTTCAAAATGAACCTACACCCATCCATGGAAGACAAAATGAAGGAGAAACATAAAACAGAATTTTGCTTGTTTTTGTTAGATTTTTCATGGAAATAAGTGTTCTAGAAATTTGTGAAATTTAAATATTTTGCAGCAAGATATGTGCTGACTTTTAATTTACTTTCTGGCTATAGGCCTTAATTGTGTTGAACACATTTAGTTGTCTCCAATCGAGTTATATTTGTATACATTGGAATAGTCTATCTTCCATTTGAGGGGTGTCTAGAAAAAGACGACAGACATACAAAATAATTAATACAAGTGCAGAAGGATTCATAGTCACTGGTGGGAAAATGTTCAGATAATAAGTTCATTAAATGACCTACGGTCATTTGTTGAACTTATTATCTGAACATTACCTAAGGAAACTACATGCCAATGAGTATTTAGTGAAGAATGGGTTAATATTGCTAATATTGCTATTATTAATATCGTAAGAATATTGTCATGAATCCACCCAGTTCAGATCATACCTGTCCATTTTTATGAAAAAATCACTTTCATACAGTGAATTGGAATTTATATATATTCTTCATTTTTACTACATGTCCTGTATACGAACGGCAGTCATTTCATGCCATTAAAATATTTCAAATTCCCACCTTCAACCAAATTAAAAATTTGTTGTAAATGAACAATGTATTTTGTAAGGATATTTCCATGAATCCACCCAGTTCAGATCGTACCTGTCACTTTTAAAAAAAAAATCACTCCAGGCAATTGAACCATGAGCAATAAGAGATAATATCAGAGTTTTCACACTTGAAGAAACAATGTGTCAGAGAGAGCGATGAGTCACATTACAAGAAGGCATATCAAATATTCATTGTATCATGCATTTCATGGGACAATTAGCTTTATATAATACGTGCAGTGGACTCCTGGTGTTATTTTCTAAGAAATTTCATGCACTTCAAATCACACCCCGGTGGGCCAATTTAGATCTGCTTTGAACTTGAAAAAAGAGCAATAAAAGTTTGAAAAGTGCGAGTTACAGTTGAGTGTTTGAAAAAAAATGATTCCCTGCTGACTGTTGGGCATAAATGATGAGACAGTTAAAGATAAGATCAGCCGTCGCCTTCAATTCAGGGTGGTATAATACAATGCAAAATATTTGGTGAAGAATTTCTCACTACAGGACTCATTTTGGTAATAGGGGCTAAAAATTCAGATGATGCAATTGTGTTGAATATTATCCGCAGTCAATTGTATCTTAGTTTTTGAGTTTTTCAGATTTCTTGCAATTTCTCTTATGAAATATAATACCTCATTACTTTAGGGTAAATACCTGTATCAAAAAATGTATAATGTAATAAAGAGGGTTTTATTCACCTTACAATTGCATACTCGCAGTCTCTAACCCTTTCATGACGGGAGCTGCGTTGGTGCAGCATAAAAGATCATGTGCCAGTGCATTCTCTTATATATGAGACTCTCCCATAGGCTTACAAGGTCAAGGAAAATATTGTTAGGCCAATGTATTATCTTATACATGTGAGGCTCCCTATGGGAGACTCGCATATGTTATGTAAGGGCACAAGGTTTTCGCAAAAGTTCAAGAAGCTCCCATCATGGAAGGGTTAAAAAACCGACGAAAATCTATCAGATTTAAGTCTCTGGAATTCGTATCCAGATCCTATTTCTAGAACGATGGGGCTCTCCCAAGACGATATAATATAGTGTTTCCATACTAGTGCATATGGAGTGCATGCTTGGTGCAGTAAATGTTGTGAGAATCATAGTATTTAATAGTAGCAGTTATAAAACAACACGATGCGAACAAATAATCAGTAATAAATATCATTGGCTGATAAAAAACATCTAGCTGTTTGTTGAAATTATAACCTGAATATTTCATAAGGGAACTACTCGTCAATGAGTGTTTCGTACAGAAAGGGTTAAAACTCTCTTGTGTGGTTATATTCGCAATTATCCTTAGCTGTTCTGATGATCAAACAGCTAGAACTCAGACAGACCCTATTGACAGCTACCAGGGAAAATATTACTCCCCACAGACTATAAACAAGGTTTAGCTAGGTACTCTTTATATTGGAGTGGGCTGAAATTTTAGTGCCTGTGGTTGTAGTGTGTGGGGATGGTTTATATATGACTGTAATGACCAGGTAGACATGAACCACATTAATTCAGTAATAGCAGTCTGGATGATGTACCTAACACCGCATCTTATGTCAGCGATTGATGCACGTTTTTACCTCAGGCAACATTTTTTAAATTCAAGTATTCTGTCTAAATGCGATGATGAGGCAATCTGCTTGATTTGAATAATTATATCAAGGAAGGGTACACTTTCTTAACCATGACAAGAGATATTAACCCTTCCATAACAGGAACTGCATTGGTGTAGCATTAATGACCCTGTGCTAGTGCATTCTCTTATATATGCGAGTCTCCCATAGGGAGCCTCACATATATAAGAGAATGCAGTGGCTTATTAGGTAAAGGTAAATATTGTTAGGCCAATGCATTCTCTTATATATATGAAGCACCCTATGGGCGACTCACATATAAAAGAGAATGCATTGGCACAGGGTTTTCGCAACATTTCAGGAAGATCCAGTCATGGAATGGTTAATTCATTGCAAAAAAATATATATTTTACATGTTTGTAAATGAAAACTATTCACCAAGTGATTCGTTCGGAAATATAAACATAACTTTTTATATAACGAGCATTATACTGGCAGCACATATGTGAATTCTATGGAATATATACAGCGTTTCTTAACATTTTTATAGACAAATTACAATGTATACTTTAAATGGGCAACAATAGGAGAATCTGTTCAGGAGTGAATGGGTAAAAAAGAAATGAAATTTATACTGTTCTCAAATACTACCATACAGTAATGCTCTAAATAATTGACTCCTTAACCACAGCAGAATTATGGGTAATTTTTCAGGATTTAGTTGGAAATATGGCTTGTTGCCATTCATTGGAAAGCTCTCACTTTTTCCCTTCTGTTCAGTTTCTATATCCCTTAATTTAAAGAAGATAAAATGCATAATCAAGATTTGTGATTAAGATACGCATTTTGTTCTGTCTATGTATACGATGATATCAACAATCAAGAGTATAAAAATTCTGGCGCCAGGACATAGATGCAAGAAAAAAAAGAAAAAAGAGTTTTAAATTCAGGTCAGGTAGGAGGTCATTAATTCACTGAACCGGTATCACGACTGTCTCTCACATCAAAAACTTACCACCATGCGTGAATAATATAAACTTTGAGCCCCGTGTTAGTGAGAGATAAAGACCTTGATATTTTCTCTATTGCGTAATATAAATAATTATATCTCGGATAAAATTACATTTCGCTTTTATAAGAAGAGTCTACACCATTCATCAGCATTCCTGAATGAATGCGAATAACTTCCACCCGGCTTACAAATCACATCGCTTTATTTCCACATAAATTGTTCTATTCGTCCACAACAAAGGCTAATTACCCCAAGAATGCCTGACGTGTATATTTTTGATGGATAAGTATAATTTTCATTTTTTCTCCGAATAACTCAGATTCCTATGACATCAAGGATGAAATTTGTTCACGAGATCCTGCCACGGTCTGCCAAAATAGAAGTCAGGGCACGGCACATACCAATTGTGACTGGAATTACCTGGTAATACCGGGTCAAAAGAGTGTTGAGCTTTAACATGATGAGTTTTTTTAACGATAAGAGCATGAATGGGTATTATAGCCACAATGTTCACTGTAAGAGGGTGAAATGGGTGGTGGGGGTGTGGACTTGCTATCTTGCCAATAAGAAAGAGGTTCGGGCATAAAGGTAGCGATGGGGAGGGTTGTGGTGATTTATTTTCATAAAGAACTTATCTCTCTTCATGGTCTATTGTGCACCAATAAAACTAATGCTAAAACTAAAACTGATACAGCCTAATGGTCGAAATGACATTATATCCCATTGAATTCATCCAGCCATCTAAAGAAGGAACAACTCCAAAATGGATATATAGCAAGAAATTTGAACATAAGATTATGATATATCATTGAGGAGATTTTGAATTTAAAAAAAAAGATTTATAGGGGGGAATATATAAACCCTTTCATGACTGGAGCTTCCTGAAATTTGGTCAAAAACCTTTGCCAATGCATTCTCTTATAATAAGAGAATGCATTAATATTTACCTTGAACTTGTAAGCCAGTGCATTCTCTTATATATGCAAGGTGCCCTATGGGACACTTGTATATATAAGAGAATGCACTGGAACATGATCTTTAATGCTGAACGAGTGCAGCTCCCATCACGAAGGGATTAATGTGGTAAGCAGATAACCTTTTGAAATCCTGGGTACCCTAATCAATATTTTGGAGATCCTTGGTACTCAAAGCTCTGAGATAACACTACCTGGTTAGAAATGGTTATTACTGGGACAATGATAACGTTATCAATTCACCTCAACTAGAGTTGACTGTGACATTGTTGTCACATTTTGATGTTTCAGGAACATAGCTTTGGGGTTCAGGGTTTTAGGGTACCCATCATGACCATTTTATGATTGTTTTTTGCTATATAAATATTACAAATCTTAGTGTTATCTTTTCAAACAAAAGCAAATATTAGCCAGTAGTATTACATATATTTTGGTGGGGAGGTTCTCTTTTCTATATATTTTAAGATGATATAGGAACATGATGACGCGAGCAAGAGATAACTTGATTACCTGCTCATATGATATACAGTAATGCTCTAATTAATCGACCTCTTAACCAAAGCAGAATTATGGGTAACTTTTCAGGATTTAGTCGGAAATATGGCTTGTTGCCATTCATCGGAAAGCTCTCCCCGAGAGCTTTCCGATGAATGGCAACAAGCCATATTTCCGACTAAATCCTGAAAAGTTACCCATAATTCTGCTTTGGTTAAGAGGTCGATTAATTAGAGCATTACTGTACATAGTAGGGAATGTGTGAACACGTGATATTGACCAGCAAGATATAAGTTGAGTACCTGCTCATACGATATATATATAGTAGGGAAGAAGGTGTTAACATGTGATATTGACCAGCCCCCCTAGTCGCCAGGTAACCAGTTTACACCAACAAACCCTGCTGGCACCAGTGATAATGTGATAGGAATCACTACATTTTTTTATATACTAATATAGCTAATCATTCCCACTCAGGTATGTGAGGAATGTGGTCCGCCATGAAATATTTATCGATTGTTACCATACTTGCCTGACAGATTTGTTTTACATGGGGAGATAGATTGATAAGCGACCCAGGTACGGAGATATCTGTGGCAGCTGTGTGCTATCTAACAATGCATACAATCAATAGCTAATTCAGGTGAGGTGGCTGATGGCCAATCACAGGTAGAAACCCATAGCCAAAATTCAAACATATCACACCCAAACACTATAGAAACTGGTAAACAATAACGTCCTGTAATATTACATGGTCGGTAAATAAATTTTGTGGTGTCCCCTTTCTTGGGACATTTTTGTCACGCTTGCTCCAGACAGGCTTATGTAATGAAATCCCTTAATCAAATTAACTGTTAGCTCATGTCTGAGTAATGCAAATTAAACCGGAACATTTTGGGCATTAGAGGTAGTGATACTTCTCTTAATTTAGAAAGCTGTGAACATAAAAGGCCAAGGTTTATTTTTTTAGTTTAAAAAGCTTGTGTAATCGTTCTAATTAAAGATTGTGTAACCATTCTAATTTCTAAAATACTCCAGACATTTAGGCTCTTGTTATTGAGTATTGATGAATTTGGTTGTCCTTGGGAAAGTGATTTACAATTTCAGGAAGAACTTGCCTAGAGAAGTAGAGGGATGAAGGGAGGGCTAGGAGTTATGTTGCATTCCCATTTCATATAAGTCTCTTCTGACTTATATGAAATGGGAATTTAATTTTATAATTGCTGTTGGATTTAATTTTAAATTCAATTTTAATTTAATTAGTGATTAGTCACCATTATAGTATAGTATGCCCCGATTAATAGAAATAACTATTGAAATAGTCAAATTAGTTATTTTATCACATAGACAGTCACTTATAGACTTTGATCTTTACTACATGTAACGTGGAATTAATTTCAGATACTTTACTACATGTAACGTGGAATTAATTTCAGATAAAGACCCCAATGGTGTTCATGTATAATACTCTCTCATCCAATACTAGGGCACCAAATTACAGTTCAGAACAAATTTCGAAGTCACTATAAATTCAAACTACATGTATTATCATCAGACAACTAGGGATGGTCATAATTGTCAAAATTTTGAAATTACGTGTCTGACACAACATATGATGGAAATTTCCTACCAAAAATATGTTCTCATAGTTTTTCAAACCAGTAATTAAACGGAAAGCTGTTTTTAGCTTTCAGCACAACCTTAGAGGTGGCTTGGCCAGGTTGAAATTTAAGGTTCCATCACTAAGTTTTGAAGAACCTGTTAGAAAATTCAAAAATAATGGGGGGGGGGATGGAATTTCTTGGACTTGGAAATTTTTATCTGTTACAGGGGGCTGGCGGTAGGGGGGGGGGTGCAGTTGGAAATTCCAAGGTACACCCCACCACCCCCTCAATGAAGACCCTATAGCAAATAACAGGAAGAGGAAGTCATGCCACTGGTAAATCACATGATATATCTCACATTCCAGAATGACTTTCAAAATCTGACTAGCTGACAGGCTGTCAATACAATCAATTCACAACATTTTGACAAGTAGTTCTTATCTCATGCTTTATCACGGCAAGTAAACTAACTAAACATGGAGAGTCATATGGGGTCGAGTATATGGGGAAACATGTGACTGCGATTGCCCAATACCATGCACAAACCAATTATACATGATTAAGTGTAATGGTTTCGTGATAGCCCAAGGCTCATAATCAATTCATATGCAAGGCAAAGATATCATTTGTTTATATACAGAAAGTATCTTCTCATACACACAAAAATCATTACCAAATGCTGACAATGCAGATGGGCTTTCAATAAATACATATGTATTGTTTTAAAGGCATCTTCATTGGATAACCTGAGGCCAGACTGTCAAATTATTTCTAGCAGGGATTTCTTACAACAGAGATGGCAATGGAGGCACAACCTTTGGAAGAATAATTTTTTCCATCATAAAAATGTGTTTGTAGAGGCATCGATTATAGCGGCAAGGGAGCTGAACCCCCTACTTGCACCCTTGTTATGTACAGTGTATGGATGCACACAGTGTGACATTTTGTATGGATGTATTGCAGGGAAGAGGTTAAGAATCATTGCTGTGGACCAGTTTTTCTAGGAGTTCACTCATGTGTAAATAAAAAATATGTCAAATTATCAAATGTGGAAGTACAGTAACATACTGGAAGTTCATAATTAATGCTCTAAAAAATTTAGAGTACCTCATAAATGCAGTTTCCCCCTGCAGGTACCAATATACAAGTTAAGTCAGCAATAACTACTGACAGATCTAGTGCATTTTATCAATCCACTGGCCAAGGGCATTATATAGGACCACAGAATCTATTGAAAATACATGTGTACTTATATCAAATGGCTGTTTATTAAGGCGTTCAGTGATGCAGTGAAATATTTAATGGCAGGATCTGACCATATATCATACAGTTTAGTGAAAGTAATTGACTGTTTATATAGACCATATGTTTCGGGTCATGTCCTAGTTTGACCTTTATGGTAATATGACATTGATGTTCTACCATAAATGGCTTGCTTAAATGCCAGCAATGTCGTCACCCATGTAAGTTGTCAGTGGACCTGGAAAATATTCATTCTGACAAGCGTGCTGGTAAACAGCACATGGTGGATGAGGGCATGGGTGGATGAGGGCATGGGTGGATGAGCGTACTAAGTTACCCCCAAGGCTAGCTTTGATAGATATTAACATGAGATGGATCAACCAAGGTAGCTCCTGACCCCTAAAACTCCTAGCTTGCAGATATTGAACCTTTAAATAATGCAAATAAGCTGGTTAACTGATCCACATATAGACTGGTTCAGTGATTCAGAGAATGACAGCTATATACTGGTATTCTCAGAGAATTAATATTTGACACACCTCAACCTTTGAATTCTCCATGGCCTTGTTAAAGTCATGATCTGGTGTCCTTAGTTCAAGAAGGGATCAATCGGTCATGAAAATTCATTGAAGGTATCTGCGTTGACCCACAAAGTTATAAGACATGGAGATTAGCACAATTTCAATATAATATTAATTGCAATTACATTTATTTCTATATTCATCAGTATTCATTCTTATTTTATGACAAATGAGTCGTTCAAAACATTATTTTGAGGCGGAATTTTTTTTTTATCATTATATACAGGAAACACTCTAAGTGGTCAAAATATGTTAGCAAAGCTCAGGAGAACATTTTTTGACCCAAATTGAAAATTTCATCATTAAGAATATATGTTTTGCTTCAATAATTTATTTTATAAATATACTGTGATTCAAATTTGTCTTACAAAATTAATACAGAAGTACAAATGTTTTCCAAAAATTAGAGAAAGTCTATTTAAATTATTCAATTTATAGATTTGGGTTTGTTTGGTTGATAATATATGCTCTATACAACTAGAATTAAAGATAGATTTGTTCATATCTGGGTTGATTTTTTCCCCCAATATTTTTTGAAGCAATTTTATTAGTGAAATCTCCTGTACAAGAAAAACAAAGTAGTTTAAAAGAAAATTAATTCCGATCAACATTGCACTAGATGTAGAATACTGTAGGTTCTGCACTCTAGAGTGCCCGGTATTGACCCCCAGCCCTCCCTTTGAACTGACCAGCGCCATATGGATAAAATGTATACAAATCTTATCAAGGTTTTACTATAACCACCAGGGTGTACTAAACTCTACCCTGATATTATCAACAGTCTCAGCAGAGTTATCTCCTCTAGGATTGGACTTTGATGGAATTGGGATGAACATTTGATTGTTTTCTGTGGGAGTTGCCAAGACAGCTGATATGTTACCTCCAGGAAGGCTAGCATGGCACCACAATTGATACTTTAGTTCCCCAGGAGATATCAACAAACCCATGATATAGAGATACCAATTACTGAATACAAGCCACAGGAATTTAAGCTATCTCTGTTGAAAGTGTGGATTATTTTGATAGAAGATTCCACAGGTCTTATCTAAAAACCACATACCATAGATAAATAAAGTATGTGATGATGCTAGTAATAAATAACCCCCTGGAAAAAATGAGGGTAATGCCTTCTTCTGAAGGGTAGTGGCCGATATGAAGGAGATTGTGTAGGACTGACTGAACTCTATGATGGACGTGGATTTTACTGATATTATTAATATATATTGGAATATTCATTAAAGGAACGCCCATGTGTTTGCAACATACAACTTTTGAAGATACAAGCATCAATGAAAAGAAAACTCTATTTCAATAAAAAAATGAAGTTCAATATTAAATGAAGAAAATATAAAACATGATATTCGTGAAATTCTTATTTTAAACTGACATGGTTCATTCTGGATTCCAAATTTTTTTCAATATTTCATTCATTTTCATTGAAATACCAGTTTGATTGATAAATTGATAAAGTGATTTCGGTAGTTCAAACGATATAGTGAAACTAATATTTCAGCAGTTTCATTCTATAAACCCAATTAATATGTTTTTATAATGGAAAACATAAAGAGTAAATTTAAGATTGGAGCTAGTTAGATAGGGTGGAGTGAAAACAAGGTGAACCCACCCCATAGACCATATTCTTTCCTTTTTGTATTTTAACACAGGGATAATGTTATAATTGGAAAAATTATTATACATGTATTATGAATAATTTATAAGTTAGAAATATCTTGTTTTTTGTTGGGGAAAAAATTGTTATAGTTACTTTTGATTACACCTCATTATGACCCCATGAGGGGACCTCATTCTGCAAATGTCAGACACACTAAATTCAGGCTAGAACTCATCCAATATGCAATTTCGCACAAATAGATGGAAACATATTTAATTATCTCTTTAACATAGTTTTTTAAAGTATTAACCCTAAGTTTCTAACCCATGGAAATTGTTAAGAAAAATTGCCCTGGGGCAGGGCGTCATGGATTTGGGAGGAAATTTGTGCAAAACGAATTTAGCTGATGTAAGAGATGTTGTCTGAGTAGGTTTTATTCCAGTTAACAAGCAGGTAATAAATTTTGACCACTAATAAAAGGTTAGTATAAACATCTGACAGAGTCAGTGTGACATGGGTGATTGGTGACTGATATATTACCTGGCTTCACCCCTCAGGCTACATGTTACTAATGTGGTGGCCCTTGGTAGCACAATCAACTGTAATCTCATTAATGTGGTGACCACAGGTAACACAATCACCTGTAATCTCATTATCTTCCATAATGCAGAACTAATGCTAACAATAATCAGGAGAAAAACAGCTAACCCTGATAAGAATACATAACAGCTCATCTGCAAACTAACAGTTATTTAGTGATGCGTGGGTGTGGCAGTCAACAGACATTGAAATGAGCTTTTCAAGTTTCACCTGATATCCCTCCACCAACAAATAGAATGATAGAATTTACTTCACTATGTGTTTTTTCAAACAGACAAAACACCCCGCCCACCAAAATAATACTTCAACTTCATGTGGCGTAGAGAGATGTTTTTTTTTTGTTGAAATTAGTGTTAGATTCCTTGCTCAATTTATAATTTTGTTAAAAAAAACAAAAAACTGCTGTACCCGGAGTCATCACGCCAAATTAGACTGAAATCGGTCCAAAGTTCTGGGAGAAAAATTGCAAATGACAGACAGATCCTACTCTTTTATATACATGTATAGATAGGCAGCATGCAACTTATTCTCATGTATAAATTATATGATGGGACTCTCATTGGAGAAATTATTGCAGCTTGTTTATTGGTGAACATATGTCCCGAATCAAAAGTAAATGCTTACTATTGAGCGTAGTTCAGATGTTGTTTTCTGAAATGATATGATCGGCATAGCCGGAATTTTTGGTAATATTAGTTGAATGCTACATTGTCTTTAATAAAAATGTTCAATTATATTCTATTCTTCTTGGTGTGAAACCGGTGACATAAAATTATAAAGAGCATTTCACTATAATATAAAGAGCGTTTATATTCTCGTTACGTTGATTATCTCTGGTCCCTTTTGAGAAGAAAGTAGATTATATCTTCCCACACAACCATAACCTCTTGTCATTTGGTAAAGAACTATTGAGAAGTTCTATTGGAGACTAGATTCACAGATATCAAAATATTTCTTCGCGGAAACAGTTGTATGAGGGTTAATTATTGCCAGCAGATGACCATCTTTTTAGATATCTAACAGGGCAGTAATTCTCACTTATGGTAAGGGGTGTCTAAATCCACTGATAATAATGATTATACTCTAAACAACTGTAACATTTGTAACACTGTTACAAAATGCCTAGTGGAGGAAAATTGAACTGGATTCACATGATATATGGCACACTTCTCCCTGGCTACAGATGATGGCGAATTGATAAATAATTTGGAGAAACTCCTATGTTTTCAAGGTTTGACCCTGCATCCTGTTGATGAATGAATTCACTATCAAAGGGTGCATTCTTCTTGACCCAGCAATATCAAACCACTTGATGACGGTCTCGTGTGATAGTATATGACTAAGTATCAAACCACCCAGCTACTTGAACCACTGAGGTATCTATGGGATATACCATTCTGTGCTTGAGACCTATAAGGGGATAAACCATTCAGCGATGGACCTGATTAATCTCAAACAACAATATGCTAGCGGATTAACAAGAAAACAAAACATACCCCTTGAAGCTGAGACTATGTACACTGTTAAAAAAAATCAACCCACACTAATGCATCTATGAATATATATAGGCAATGAATTCTGGTTCATCGACCCTTTCTATACTAAATACTCATTGATGAGTAGTTATCCCTTAGGAAATGTACAGATAATAAGGTCATTTGTTGAACTTATTATCTGAACATTTCTCCAATAAGTAGGACCCCTTCAGCACTTCAATTTTCTGGCGTCAGTTTATTTTTCCTGAGCACACCTCCAGATAAATAATAGACGGGCGGGTGAGGTCCGGGTAACTGCTAACTATAGGAATGTCCTATCTGAAATACTTTCTGCCTTTAGTGCTTCTTTTCAGTGAGTTTTGGTTTGATTTGTTCGTAATATTGTTCTCCTGGCTATATGGGTCTACATGTACACAATCAAGCTTAGGACTGTTATAACTGAAGACAAAAGCTCAGACCTTCATATTACATCTCAAATGAGATATTTTCCTCCCGAATTTAAATATCTCTTTGAATTAAGAAATGGAAATGTTGCAAATATTCAATATCCAACTAATTATCTGGGGTGAAAACCTCATGAGTCACATTCATCACTGAATTCTTTTCATAACTGAGGCTGAGAATTCAATTTAATTTGTTTATTTAATTCCGACCAGAATTGATTAGGATAGTTATTCAAGTAGAAATTTCATCACACTTCTTCTATGATTCACTGACGGAATTGATTCTAAACAATTTAGACAGGAGAACATTGGTTATGCAAGATTGTTCATTCAAAATTAAATTTCACAAAGAAAGTTGGGCCTAATCCAGACTGATCAATTTTAATCATACCCTACATCTCCACAAAAAAATAGGATGGATAGACAATCTCGGATATCAAAGGGTAGATCCATTGTAATCTGTGAGTTGCATTGTATGTCTAATGGGATCACTGTGATGAATACACTGAATTACCTAAGCATGTGTCTGGTTATATAAACCTGTGTCCTATGCTATTTCTGTTATTTTAAACTTACATCAGATGGGTATTAAAGCAGGGTAACCAAGTCTGGATATAGTGTGCCTGACATTTGCAGAATGAGGTCCCCAGAAAGGGTGAATTTAGTGATGTTATTCAGTACAGCAGGCTAGTATCACCAAATTCACCAACTGGGGACATCATTCTGCTTAGCCCTCATCTTCTGGGAAGCATATATAGTCTCATATTAACATTACTTTTAGTTACTCATTCCCTTCTGTTAAGTTTCTATATCCTCTATCTAATTTGAAGAAGATAAATTGCATACCACCCCCCCCACCCGAGGCGACTAATTGGTAAACATCACCAACTTCAACTGGGGAACTTCAAGCTGATCCTAGTTCTCCCATAGCAGTTGAGGCCTGAGCAGAATAAGGTCCCAGATGGTGAATTTAGTAATGCTAGCCCGCTGTGAGGAACAGTGTCACTAATTCACCCTCAGGGGACCTCATTCTGAAAATGTCAGACACACTATATCTGGACTTGAGGGTAACCCAGGATCAATGTGCTTGAAGCAGAAGGAAGTGGGGGTGGATATGCCCACCCTGACTTTCTCTGTGTTTGATGGGATGGCGAGTTTGGTTGGGGACGAGTGGGTGAAATTCTAAACTCCCAAAAATTGCAGAACCATCTTGAAATATTAGAAGAAAAAGATAAATTTTATCGGTTCAAAAATCAAATAAATGAATCAGGATGTTTTCTTATGCTTTATCATATACAGTAATACCCTGAATAATCGACTCCTTAAACACAGCAGAATTATGGGTAATTTTTCAGGATTTAGTCGGAAATATGGCTTGTTGCCATTCATCGGAAAGCTCTCAGTGAGAGCTTTCCAAATGAATGGCAACAAGCCATATTTCTGACTAAATCCTGAAAAATTACCCATAATTCTGCTGTGGTTAAGAAGTCGATTATTTAGCGCTTTACTGCAGTTAATCATTGTAAAATTAAGTAAAGTAAACACTCAAGCATTTTTGATAAGATAGTTTCCATTTATTTTTTACCATTTACTCTTCACATCTAAATCTGAATGGTTACATTTGGAATAGCAGCCTCTTCCCCCACCTCAGATACGGGAATAGAAGGGAGAGAGTAACTAAAAGGAATGTTAATTTGAAATTATAGATACTTCCTAGAGGCCTAAGCAGAATGATGTCCCCAGAGGGTGATTTTGATGATGCTTGTCTGCTGTGCAGGATAGTGTCACTAAATTCACCATCTGGGGACATCATTCTGAAAATTTAGGACACACTATATCCAGACTTGAGGGGTACATATTACAGTCTTTGTAAACATACACTCAGATTCATACAGATACTGAGTCTATCCTATTCCTGCCAACTTTCCATTTCTCAGAAGGCTTGCAGTATTCCCCTAATTTGCGTCACACCGCGCTACGTTAAAGACATATTATGGACTTGTTTGAGTGCGTGAAACTGATAAGTTAGTACCCAGGCGCTATTCCAACCTGAGGAATGTAGCACTTTACTAACATCGCCGACAATTGCAAAGAAATCGGCCATACTGCTCCATAGAAAACATCGTCAGAACTACGCTCAATTGTAAATATTTACATCTCGATTCGGGACGCAACTATTGGCAATAAACTAACACAAATGATATCGTCATTGAGTGTCAATGCATTTAATTAATATTTTAGTATTGCGGTGTTTGGTGTCAATTTGGATTAATATTCGTAAAAATAACAACGTTGAGCAAGATTATTCTCTATTTCTAATTGATCACCTACCGATGTGTTTCACATTACTTTAATAGTTTCAATTGGACTCCTTTTTCTTGGTGTTACTAAATAGTGAGTTCTGACAGGCGCTACTGACGTGGAATTCCGGGGTTGGGAAATTTCTACGAAAGGTCATCAGACGCACTATTTTTTATGTGGGTATATAGCAAACTCCAGGTAGTCGAGTTATCTCCCATCGCTCCCTGAGATATCACTGCCATAAGGACATTTGGTAAGGATTTCTTACGTATTCTTAGTTCTTATGTTTTAGGATTAAAATTGTCTATGTCTGGCTCAGTCTATATTGTTCTTATCAATACCAAAATAATTACCATTATTGCAAACTTTTGGTGGTCAAAATAAGATAATAGGTGACTAAATATAGTTCCGACGATATGTCAAAATAGATGTATCGGTCCGCAAAGTGTCATCCTTGTGGCAGTGCTATATCGCAGTGCTAACGTAGAGGGCGCTGCATGGAGTTTGGGTATATAGTTTACACCAGACTGTATTTATCACTGCTTTTGAATTGTGTTTGTAGTTTACAGGCACAGTGGTGGGCATAGGAAGATTTATAGGCTATTCAAATGAAAGTGTTCAAATAAAGACATGAAATACTCATATATACTATATATCATAAGATATGCATATATTATCAACTATTAGCTTCGGAATTAATAGATATACTATTCAGGAAATACAAAACATGCCTTGTCGTCTGGTTTTAGCAACACAGCGTCATTCGATCATAAAACTAACATGAAATGCAGTGCAAATATAAACCACCCCCACCACAGGCATGCCACAACAAACTTAGTCATCATGCTTCATTTGGTACCCACAAAGGTGTCTCTGTATATCGGATGATACTTACCAGGTATTAACCCTTTACCCAACAAACCGGCCAAAACCAGCCAAATAAAGCTTCAACAGCCTAAAATATCTTCGGTCTGTCTCAATAGAACCATACACATATGGATATCATTGGAACCGGCTCCTTGACCACATTGTGATAGTTACAGTTATGCCCTGTGCCAATGCATCCTCTTATATATGCGAGTCGACCATAGGTCGCCTCGCATATATAAGAGAATGCATTGGCCTAAAAAAAATCTTTTTTTAACACTTTTTACCATTTTTTCTTACATTCTTTAACAATTTTATAATTTTTAATGTGTTAAGCCAATGCATTCTCTTATATATGCGAGGCGACCTATGGTCGACTCGCATATATAAGAGAATGCATTGGCACAGGGCCGTTCTGTTGGGTAAAGGGTTAAGGCAACAGTAATTTAACCCTTTCTTTACTAAATGAATTCTCCCACTCAGTTATGAAGTATACATTGGAAATGGTCTATCATTCATCTGGTGTATAGGTAATATAAGCAGAAGACAGATAATAAAAATGCAGGAGTCCTATTTAATGGCGGGAAATGTTCAGATAATAAGTTTGTTGAACTTCAGTTAACAATTATACTTTTTATTCAAGTCTGAGTTTAGTGTGTCTGTCATTTGCAGAATGAGCAGGCTAGCATCACCAAATCTCAGTGAGAGCTTTCTGATGAATGGCAACAAGCCATATTTCTGACTAAATCCTGAATACCCATAATTCTGCTGTGGTTAAGGAGTCGATTATTTAGTGCATTACTGTAAAATGTTTTATGGGAAGAAATACCTCAGCTTAGTTTTATAATTTGAATAAAGTGTATCGTTTTCAATAATCTTGTTAAATTCATAGACAATTTCACTGGTTTTTGCCAATTGTTAGGGTGGTAAAGAAACTTGTTTTTATAACTTTTCCCCTTCTGCAACATTTTTTGCATCTAAAAGTTTGTAAATCAGGCTATAATTTTAATAATGTTGTGGCCTAATAGTGATTTCACCACAGTTTGTTCAGCTGAGAGCGATTGCGTTTTCGACTTAAATACATCAGCTGATGACATGCCTCCAGCAAGAAGCAATACATCAATGCTCAAACTCAGACAGTGTGTCACTTTTTTTTTATAAATTATTTGATAGTATGCTGTAGTATGTGGAATTTCGTTGTTGCCCAAAATATATTCCTCCACGTAGATGCATTTTCTCAGCCATGAGTCAACACTGAAACAGGATGTGTGTGTATTTCATTATTTTTGAAACTTGCTCCACAATGAAGTTCATTTGGGATGTAGATTTTTTTAACACACATGGCATGTTGAGTGTACATATTTTCTGCGTCTCAGCATGTTGGTATGCTGGAAGTCACATGGTGGACAACACAGTTCACGTTTCCTGCAGACATGGTCACCTCAAGGAAGTGTTTGTTTGGATAAAACCCACATGTTCAATTTGCTTTTACTTAGATCAATGAAGTAGGAATGAACCATCAAAAAAATCACTCAGCGTTCACAACAAGGACCTGTCTTTATATAAACCCAGACCATCTGATTACATACCTCCTGTCTGAAATTTCTATATTTTACAGATTGACAGAGGGTGAGGGAGGGGGGTATTCTGGAACTCCAGCACCCTGTACCTTTGACTGAAAATCTTAATGTAATTAACCCTTTACCCAACAAATCGGCCAAACCCGGCCAAATAAAGCTTCAACAGCCTAAATTATCTTCGGTCTGTCTCAATAAAACCATACAAATATGGATATCATTGGAACCGGCTCCTTGACCACATTGTGATAGTTACAGTTATGCCCTGTGCCAATGCATTCTCTTATATATGCGAGTCGACCATAGGTCGCCTCGCATATATAAGAGAATGCATTGGCCTAAAAAAAATTTTTTTTAACACTTTTTACCATTTTTTCTTACATTCTTTAACAATTTTATAATTTTTAATGTGTTAAGCCAATGCATTCTCTTATATATGCGAGGCGACCTATGGTCGACTCGCATATATAAGAGAATGCATTGGCACAGAACCCTTCTGTTGGGTAAAGGGTTAAAAGAATAATGGAGGAGCAGATTTATAGATATCTAGCATTGAGACAAAAAACTTTGTCACAAGAAAATTATCTTTACTCAATCACATTCAACATTCCAGACAGTTATCACATTCAACATTCCAGACAGTTAGGGAATTTTTTTTTGTGTGCAAATTTAAAAAAAAAACATTTCAGCAGTAAGCGATATAATAGTGTCGCCATGGTCCCATGGAATATGGTAGATCCATGTGTATTGAAAATGAGCCAAGCATTGAATAACAAGAAAACCATAGTCAGAAATGGTAACGCCACCAAGATCGTATTATTAGCCATAAATATAAATAATAATACAATTATTCTATAAACTAGCTTTCAAATTTTATGCGGGAAATTTGCGTACTTCCATATTTCAAGTTTTCCCGTGGCATACATTACTTTCATCAAACTGTCTTCTTTATTACACAAGCTGATAGGCCCGACTTCACCCGGGCTGTTTCACATCTGCTTTCCGGTGAAAGGTGCGATTTGACCTTCAATTGACTATTTCGAAAGTCAAGGTCAGGTCAGGGTCATGATTTGTCCAGTCCAAAACACCCCACCCGTAGAAAACTACCCATAGGTATCAAATTTCGTCGAAATCCGTCCGTTTTACCCAACTTGACCTTTAATTAACAATTTTGAAGGTCAAGGTAAGGTCAGAGTCATGATTTGACCCGTCCAAAACACCCCCCCCCCCCCCCCCCCCCCCCCCCCCGACAAAAGTACCCATAGGTATCAAATTTCGTCGAAATCTATCCGTTTTATCCGAGTTGACCTTTGATTGGCCATATTGAAGGTCAAGGTCAGGCCGAGGTCACGATTTGACACGTTCAAAACTCTCCTCAGACCAAAGTATCCCTAGTATCAAATTTCGCCGAAATTTGTCCGTTTTACCCAAATTGACCTTGCATTGACAGTTTTAAAGGTCAAGGTCAGGTCGGGGTCACGATTTGACCCGTTCAAAACACTTCCCGGACACAAATACCCATAGGTATCAAATTACGTTGAAATCTATGGAAAGCCGAGGAGGACATGTTGGTTGCTAATTGCTAGATATACGACGCGGTATTTTGAAGGTGTTTCAAACTAGGAGATAGAAGTATTCTGCCTTTCAAATGGTGATGAATTATAGTAGTTTATTCAAATTTTATGGCATAAATTGTTATTAAAACCGTATATACTATAAAAAATTAATGACTCGAAAATTAAGTGGGCCTTTAAACAAAGTCACAATTGCATTTAGGCTCATCTCATACTCGTCCATTCAGCGATATTCTACTGCGCAGTTTGTTATAGCCTCCAGTATTTATTGAGCGTTATACCCCCAACTGTTATAATTCGCCTTTAGCAGGCGTACTCTTGCCTCAGATTATTGAGATATTAGGTCACACATAATCACATTAAATCGCATCGTAACATAGCAATTGTGTGGGCTCCTTGGCGTGAATATGTAATGAGAAATAAGGTCATACGTAATGACATTAAACTCAAGAAAACCCTCGAAAACAAAACAAAATCACATTTAATGTTTTACGTTATTTCCTTCATAAAAAGAATCTTCGTGATAATGAACCCTCTCGTTACTTTAGAATATAGAATTAACCTTAAAATAAAAAAAATCTTTGGAACACAGAACCTTCGGAATAACGAACCTTCGGATTGGTGAACCTTCGGAATAGCGAACATTCAGAGAAATTTCGGAATAGTGGACCTTCGGGATAGTGAACCTTCGGAATAGAGCCATGCCCCCCAATATTCATATTATATGCCCAGAGTTCAAAGGTATGGACCCATAAAATTCTAAACTTGGCCCTTAAAATAATGAACTCCAAATTGGAGCACACACAGAACACCACTTAAGTCAACTGAACCTATGTCATGTCCCAATGCGGGAGGGTCCATATATACCACAACATTCATAGTATATGCCAAGAATTCAAAGGTATGGGCCCACGTAATGACATAAAATCTCAAGAAAACCAGCGAAAACAAAACAAAATCACATTTAATGTTCTAAGTTAAGTTATTTCCTCCTGTATCTGTATCGGTGTGCGCGCATGATCAGTTCGGATGTGAGCGCACACTCCATATAAAGAATCTTTGTGAAAATGAACCCTCTCAAATTAGTCTCAATACTTTAAAATATAGAATTAACCTAAAAATAACAAAAACCTTCGGAATAGAGAACCTTCGGAATAGCGGACCTTCGGGATAGCAAACCTTCATAATAGAAGCATGTCCCCACAATTACACCGGTGACGTAAACACATGTGCCAATCTTAGTTGTACTCTCGTAATTATCGGTACGATGAAACGGTGACGGAATCTGACGAGGTTTGCCGAATGTACAATCACCCAGTGAATTATCGATCGCCCATGCGATACAAAAAAACCAAAAGCAATAAACACCACACTACGGTGGCGTAACAACATGTTGTCCATTGAATTAATTCATTCTGCAGTAAGATGTCTACCAACGTTGAGCATAATAACAGACTTATTTTTGCTTTTGGGATTGGGAAAGAACGATAAATATTCACATTGACACTCTAACAAGTAACTTATAGACTAGCCTTCTGGAGAAATTTGAAAACAAAAATTGAGGCAGGCAAGAAAATCTCAACCAGGCAGGGTTATTTGAAACAAAGAGGTTTTTTTTTTTACTTTTAATAGCGATTACATTTACAATGTTCAATTTTATGAGTATCTTGGACTCTTGTTTAATTAAAATCTTTTTGTTTAATTAAAATCGTTAACTAGAATTTAAAGTAAAATTAAATCTGATAATAAATGATGCCCAAGCTCATCTCATCAATGAGATCTGCACAGTCGATCATTTTGTAAAACTGAATATAATACGCCCCATTTTTAAAACAGGCATTACAAAAACGCAATCTCATGATTTTCTATTCAGAAGGTTCTAGACACTCCTGACCATTTCTGTGGATGGTATATTATAGATTCATGTAATGTCATACGTAATTCTTAATATGTCAAGTAGGCGAGTTTTCCAATATTTCCGAATGAAGCAATCTGGAAAGCAGTGATTGAGTGCATATATAATTATAAGTACATTTATTTCTGTATATCAATATAAGGTCTCAATACAGTCCATTGTCATTAGCATTCTAAAACTAAATACAGAAAATTCAATATTCCAATGAAAGGATTCATTCTGGGAGAAACTAATTACTCGTGTTAGGAGAGCGTTCCCCAATCAAGGGAGAAACAAATGAATCAGGGACACATAGGTCCAGTTCACAGTATCAATATGAACAGAATATTAAGTCCACCCATCGATGAGGTCCGGTTCACAGACTCTCCAATTAATGATACTAAATTCTGACTCATCATTGATTCGGCAATAAAGCCGAGGGATCCGCACACAGATTGGATCTGTATTAATAAGGAATGATGTCTGGTTGATGAAATGAACAAATAACGACAAAAATGGTCATGATAATGTACGAACAAAGAGCTTGCGTCAATCATAAAGCTATAATGCTCGCTCATAATGGAATCATATCTCTCCATCAAAGACTATATATCTAAAGGCAGCTGGAGTTTGGGCTATTATTCTGACATAGCTGGTGATTGTGGCCGATTCTGACAATGATGTCTTTGATTGTGAGACCTGGATAAATGTCTGACACCTACCCTGTAGCGTGGGGAAAATTCATATTATTATATCTAGATTGCTACCAGTATGCAAAATGTATCAAATTACATTTTGACTTGAAATTTCAATCTCATTATCACACTTATTTTTATCAGAAAAAAAATTAAATACATGTACTAGCACTATCATCAAAATATTTTGAGTTGATATTACAGTGTCTTCTTATACTGGTACTGCAAACATGTTCATGTATATATATCCTTGTCGGAAGTATCAACAAGGGGCAATACCGATTATGGGAAACAATGAGATTTTTTTGTTTTGGCCTTAGCGATTAAATTTACATTATTCAATTTTTATGAGTTCTATTGCATTATACTTCTTGGATCAATAGAATGGTGATGATGGGGTGTATTAACCCTTTCAGTGCCAGGTCGATTTTTGTATGAACCCATATACCCTGTGCCAATGCATTCTCTTATATATGCGAGTCGACCATAGGTCGCCTCGCATATATAAGAGAATGCATTGGCCTAACATTTTTTTTTTTTTTTTTTTTTACAATTTTAATAATTTATTATTATATTCTTTAACAGACTTATTTTGTAGGTTTAGGGCCGATGAGATCGGCCCTGTCAATCAAAGGGTTAAAATTGAACTTCAGTCTTAACCCTTTCAGTGCCAAGTCCGATTTTAGAGCTCTTTCCGTCAATGTATCACATTACTATAATCAATAAATTTGAAAAATGATCAAGGAAATATGGGTTGATACAAAAATCGTACTTGGCACTGAAAGGGTTAATGACTTCTCCCTGATAAACCAAATATGGAGAAGTGACTTCTCCCAAAACTTCTAGGCTGGTCCCTGCTCACCTGCATCCATGTCAATTTGGATGATAAACTTTATCAAAGATTAGCTACATGACTCAATCATGAGGTATTTACATAGTAATTGTGCATGACCATTTGATAGATACTATCAGAGCTCTTTCACCTTTTCCACGAATCCATCAAAATTGCCAGTACAAACAAATGTACGAACATGTTTTAAAAGGTAGTTAGCTGACAATTCATATGACATAACAAATGTGTATGACCAGGTATGTTTTGATATATTTGATCAGAAATGTCAATTCACATCTCTGTACTGAATGGCTCCGTAGTGATTAATATGATATCGAAACCCTTGAAGCATGGCCAGTACAGAAACCTTTTAGCTGGCCAGGTATAATATTAAGTTAAGAATTATCAAGATAGATATTATCAAGATATCTCATCTTTTCCACAAACAGGCCTTTCGACAATTGTAATTTGGGCACATACTTTTGACCTGGTAGGATAAAATATCAAAATTTAAACCAAAAAAACTTGAAATCCTTGCATTTTACTTCCCGAGAATTGTTTATTTTTGGACATTTTTAATTGTATCAATATGAAATCATTTCAGTGTTTCTCAGTACTATATAACCAAAGCTATATATTCTCATTTTCATTTTGGGCATATATTAATACCATATTTTGGGCACAGCATTTACTGACTTGAATTTGGCAGAAAATGAATCCACAAATCCATCAAAATTGCTAATACAAACAAAAGTGCAGAAACATGTAAAAGGTAGTCAACTGACAATAATAAATATGTGTGACCAGGTATGTACCGTATGTTTTTATATATTTGATAAAAAAAAATGTCCATTTCTCATCTCTGCACTGAATGCCTCCATAGTGATTAATAGGATATTGAACCCCTGAAGCATGGTTTTTTTTTTTTTTTTTTTTTTTTTTTTTATTTGTTTTTTTTTTTTTTTATTTTTTTTTTTTTTTTTTTTTTCTTATTATTTCGCTTTTTTCATCTTTTATATCCCGAGTGTCAACCAACCGCAGATAGGAAATCACACTTGTGACCGTTGTTTTTGTTAAGTGTAGCCAGCAAAGCTTTTTGTTGTTTTTCCAAAGGATTATACCTCAAGAATTATTTTGCAATATGACATCAGCTGAGCCTATGACAAATCTAGAACATCTGGAGACATGAAGTGAACTAGAATGGAATCCTGATAAATGTGTTTACTGCTGAGAAGAAAGCACCCAGGAGATCTGGGTTATGAACTACCTGACCTCACTGATCAGAGATGGAGAATAAGTCATGATCACGATGTTATGATCAACTTGTCATAATTTTTTACATCTGATTTGATGATGAGTTAATGATGTGGTACTAAGCCCTTGAAGCTTCAAAACGTTGAGCATGGTTTTATAAAAATCATGAAAATGACATATGTACATGTATGGTTTAATCTGAGTAGGTTCGATGTAAAAATAGATGGATAAGGTAATATTTTTTTTTACTACATTTCATGACTCGAGCTTCCTGAATTTTTGCGAAAACCCTGTGTCAATGCATTATCTTATGTATGTGAGTCGCCCATTGGGCACCTTGCATCTATAAGAGAATGCATTGGCCTAAAAATATTTACATTGACCTTGTAATGTAAGCCAGTGCATTCTCTTATATATGCGAGGCTCCCTATATGTATAATAGAATGCACTGGCACATGATCTTTAATGCTCCGGTCATGAAAGGGTTAAATGATATCATATTCAATAAAATGCTAAGACAATATGAAATATTTCTTATTCAAGGGTTTTCAGAATCACATTGGACTGATCAGTATAATAAAAAGTCAACGTTTTACATATGACTATATATATTGAAAATAATTACAAGTCAAAATTTCTGCAGAGAAATTGTTTCATTATCACCAAACCCTTGATTGGTGTTACTCATAAAGAAGAAGGTGTTAATTGTGGAGGTGCTAAGATATTGCGCAGACAAGGCTAATTATCACCAAACATACAAAAGTATCATAACTTCATAAGTGTCTAATATTTGATGTATACAGAGACATTGTTATACCCCAATAGCAATAAAAGTACACAAATATTTGTTATTAGGATACTTATATAGCTTTGTTTAAGCTTGCTTAACAACTTTGCAACAAGAATTAAGTGGGCCCTTTTAAAGCAAGGCTCTGAAATGAAGGGGGAATGTATGGTGTCACTGCACAATATTATTGATTTTCAGTGCCTCTGCACTAATTCATGTGTTACATTTTAGATACATGTATATTGTTGTCTTTTGGAAGAAGTTCCTGCTATTTTGTGAAAACCCTGTGCCAATGCATTCTCTTATATATGCAAGTCTCCAGTAAGAGCTAGACTACATTGGCCTAACAATATTTACCTTGACATTGTAAGCCAATGCATCCTCATATATTTGTGGCTCCATATAAGGAGATTCACATATATAAGAGAATGCCCTAACACTGGATCTTTAATGCTGCACCAGCACAGCTCCCATCATGAAAGGGTTAAAAACTTCCAACAATTTGGTACTAGGGAAGGATATCATGGTTAATGGGAAAACATTGAAAGGGGGGTCTCTAGTGCCCTGAAGATAAAACTATATTAACTATAATAATCCCTGACAAGATTATAAGTTAGACGTCAGGAATGGACAAATGCTATCATCGCAAAGTTTATATACATTTTGTTAGATCAGAAAAAGTTCAACTCGCTAGATGGTTGTCATGCTTTCTTCAAAGGACTAAGTACTTATAACCGTTTGTCAAATGTGTAAACATAGATTTGAATCGGTCTTCAAGTTTACAAAAGGATTTGAGGCCAAAACGCTTTCCCATGGACCAAAGAGGTCAATATCCATAGTACCACCACACCCTATTTCAAATGGCAGATGTTGAATTTTACAAGAGTTTAAAAAAAGTTAACAGGGTCACAAACCCAAATAAATATAGTCTTATCACTTGGACTACGATAAACCTTGAACTAAACAGTGTCCTGCTAAGCACACCAACATGTGGGGACCCCACCCATGAAGATTTAACTTGATATTTGATCAGATTAAGCCTATCTGGTCATCCAAGTCTGAGTTTCATTGAGATAAATGTTTGACAAGTCAGTTTCCTTTTAGCATGTTCATTCACAGGGGTATCCCCGGAGATAAAACCAACACATGGAGTGCAAACAAAATATTTCGGAGGCCAACAAACTCATTAGGATTTAGTACTCATTATTGGCACAGAAGCTTATTTGTGGAAATCAATATGATGAGGTCTCCCAGGAATTCATTCAGCATTCATGTCAGTGCCACATTCCTTTCTTTGTTTTCCTGGTTTTGTCATTATGTCTCAGAATTCATTCACTTGGGGTTTTAGAAACACTTCATGTACCAGTTGGTGCAACTGAACAATAACAGAATCATTTTGAGCAATTGCCATGATGTCAGTTTTTTCTTATTCTGACATGTAATTAACATTTGCATACCAGCAAGTTGTAGATAAGAAGAAACATGTATGTGTGTATATATATACCAGTATATCGGCAACTCAGGGAGTAAGGAACAAAATTTGTATTTTTTAACTCCTATGATTTGGTGAACCCTAAACTCAGGATACAATGCCACTGATAAACAGTGTGTTGTTCTAAAATTAGTAACATTGGTTGTCCCATAACCCACATTCTTAAGTGCATACAGTAATGCCCTAAGTAATCGACTCCTTAATTAAACACAGCAGAATTATGGATAACTTTTCAGGATTTAGTCGGAAATATGGCTTGTTGCCATTCATCGGAAAGCTCTCCCCATGGCAACAAGCCATATTTCCGACTAAATCCTGAAAAGTTACCCATAATTCTGCTGTGTTTAAGGAGTCGATTACTTAGGGCATTACTGTAGATACAAAATTGAAGGAGGTACTTCTTGGACGCATTAAGCATTGTTATTGAAAATCACATGATCATTTTATAATATGTCATTTTTTTTAGTTGAGGCTGGTTAAAGGGTAGTAAATTTGTAATGGTACCATATGGTAAATAATTTCATCATATTCACACCTCTTAACTCACGATCGTTTCAAGCCTGGATATAGTGTGTCTGACATTTGAAAATGAGGTCCCAAGAAAGGGTGAATTTAGTGATGCTACCCACACAGCAGGCTAGCATCACCAAATTCACCCTCTGGGGACCTCATTCTGCTTGGGCCTCATCTTTAGAGAAATATCTATACATGTAGTCTCAAATTAACATTGTTTTTAGTTACTTTTTCCCTTCTGGGAAGTTTCTATATCCACTAATTAGCAGAAGATAATGAGGAGACTAATGGGTGAACATCACCAAACTTCAAATGGGGAACTTCAATCTGATCCCAGGTCTCCCATATCAGTTAAGGCCTAAGCAGAACAAGTTCACAGAGGGTGAATTTGGTGATGCTAGCCCACCCTGCAGGACAGAGTCATTAAATTCACCCTCTGCAATCGTCAGACACACTATATCCAGACTTGGACGGTTCCCATGCACTTTCCAACTGAGACACAGTAATGCCCTAAATAATTGACGCCTTAACCACAGCAGAATTATGAGCTTTCTGATGAATGGCAACAAGCCATATTTCCGACTAAATACTGAAAAATTACCCATAATTCTGCTGTGGTTAAGGAGTCAATTATTTAGGGCATTACTGTAGATAAAAAGACAACTGCTGTCAAATGTTTATATGGAACAAGTCTAAATTCATTGTGCTTTCTGCTTTCAATATGAATTACATCAGCATTTTGCACATGTAGTGTCATTTCATATAATGGAGAGGAACCAGATGGCAAAAAACTGAATCAGCCTGAAGTGCTCATATTGTTGCTGTGCAGTGGTAAGGCCAAAGTAAAATAAACATCTGGTTTGGGTTACAGTAATGCGCTAAATAATCGACTCCTTAACCACAGCAGAATTATGAGTAATTTTTCAGGATTTAGCCGGAAATATGGCTTGTTGCCATTCATCCGAAAGCTCTGTGTGAGATAAGTAGTCGATTATTTAGGGCATTACTGTACAAGCCAGAAAAAAATATGGTCGGTAGGTAGGCTGAAAATGTTCTATATGGCTTGTTGCCATTCATCAGAAAGCTCTGAGTTAAGGAGTCGATTATTTAGGGCATTACTGTACATGACAGAAAAAAATAGGGTCGGTAGGTAGGCTTAAAATTTTCTTACAGCTTGAAAACCATGAAAAAATCTTCAGGGTAGGGGGTTTGAAATAGGGTAGGTAGGGATACCCAAACCACAATTTTTTTTTTCTTTGGCCTAAAAGTGAAAACCACTTAAAAACTTCCTATTGAAGCAATTCACTTTGAGAGGTGGCAGGTGTCCAGTTCACCTGTCTAGCAGGAGTCAGTAACTGCACCCTAGGTTGATTAGTCAGGGCTACTGCAGTTTCATAAAGTGATTTCCTATGATACAGGTGCTGGAGCCAACATAGTCAAAAATCTAGGGATACATTCAAATTGATTCAATGCACAGTTAATTTTGGACTAGAGCCAACAAGGCTTGTTCTATCATTGTTGGGAAAGGATCCTTTCTGTCAGGAAAAATAAGAGTTTTTGAAATCAAATTTGAGAATTTCAAGAATGAATAATATTAGGGTGGTAATTGACAGTTCAAAATTCAACAATTTTCTTTATTTAGATAACATATTAATGATAATCTTATTTATTGTGGATTTTCAAGTTCTTATTCACATTCACTTTCAGTATTAAATATGATTCTAAATACAGTTTGATATGAAAATACATGTATGGAGATATTTCAACACTCGCAATATTGGTCTAAACTAATTGTAGTATATATGCTGGGATTTTAAAAGAATGTTTGGTTTAGGTGCCAGGGACCCTACTTAGTTGTCAGATAAGTACACTGAGATACCCAGAAAATTCCTTGAAAACCCAGCATTAAAGACTCCCAGTTTTTTAACTTAAAGACACAATCTTGACTGCCAATGGTGCAATGCATGGTCTTCCATACATGTATGCTCCATCCAGATTGGGGCAATAGAGGGGTAGGGGCTATTGGGCACCCTCGAAACTATTTGTTCTAACATATCTGATCTTGATATGAAATGTGAATTAAAATTTGACATTTATAAAATTTCCTTCAGTCCGATATAGTTTAAAGGTACTCAATCCGATCAGACGGTCCCCATATCATCAAGATACAACAACAACATTTCTTCAAAATATGCTTTAGTTATCAAAATTCATTAATTGCAACAAAATAATGCTAACCACTGTCAACTACATGTATGGTATCAAGTTTCCCAAAATGTGTTATTTATCAACATTTTTTTCAACGAAATATCACTTGATTATCATGAAATTTAGCCATATTACCACTTGATTTTACAGTTATCCATCTGCATCCGCAATTTTGTCCAAGACCGTCCGTTTGACATTTTTCTGGGCCTCAAATAATTGCACATCTCGATAAATAACAAACTTAAAATTTTTATATCTGATCACTCTGAGATTTGATGGGTGGGTTCCTTGACTCGAATCAAATATTTTTTACCCCCGAAGCCAAAGGAATAGTAATTTAGGAGCGTTAATTTGGATAATGGATCTTTAAAAATATTTCTTGAAGTAATTACTAAATTGAGCTGTATCCATCCTTTGACATCTATTACATGACTGCGAGGTCCAATATCCATATCCTGACCACCATTATCACATCAAACAAGAGTGGACTCCCGGACAGGGTCCCCCCTGCTGAGCTCAACAACATGGTTGGAACAATCAATGCTCGATAAGAGAAATAATGACACAAGTCCAATACACAGATGTATATCTCTGGGCTAAATTCTTATTAGCCTGACTCTGACCCCACAATGTACAATACTCCGTCAGTGGTGGTCAAAATTACCCGATTTGTCCAGTCGATTGTGAAATAATGATTACATAAAAGAGTAAGTTGCTTGGCTTTGGTCAAGAACTAATAAGAAGGGCAGGCTGCCTCTGGCAAAGATTTCCTGGGCAAAGCATTCCAGCTTATCTACGTAATTTTTACAGGGCTTTGAACTTCTGACTGTTCATGCAGTGTTTACTTTCTTTCAAGAACTGTATGGCCTGAAATATCACTATGACCTGAAACCCACAGACAGTCATTTTTTTGTTATCCAAGTCTAAGAGCCAGTTATTCACCTGGACCTTGTGCGAAGTGCTATGTGAAGATTTTTGTCATGCAGACCCCCTCCTGCTCTGACAAACAATATTCATTTGCCAGTAAAATGGCCAAATCAGGGATTTGAAAGTGAGAATTGAATAGGGCTGGGCACCAGAAGCACTGCCACTGTAGTACAGTAATCGACTCCATAACCACAGCAAAATTATGCTGTGGTTATGGAGTCGATTTATACTTAGGGCATTACTGTAATAGGTTCAACTTCACAGTTACTGCATGTCAAATTTTAAATGGATGAAATTTTGTCGGATCAGATAATGTTGGAAATTAATTGTTTGTGTGTTTGATATGAAAATACTGGAAGTATCTGGAAAAATATTTTAATTTACCCTGAAAATATTTTCCATACTCACATAAATGTATATTGGTACTAGCATGTACAACCAAGACCCAAAAAATGACTTTTCAATGTATTGACTTCAAAATTGAATTACTAGCTGCTAGTACCCCAATTCTTCTCCCAGATTAGAAATGGGACAAAGCCTCTCAAAATTCCAAGAAAAAATTGCCCTGATGCATTTTGCATGTCTAGTGGAGAATGGACACTAAAAAAAATTATTAAAAAAAAGTTATCGTTATATATTTACACACTAAGTGTTGTCATCACTAAATCCAGCATTCTGATTGGTCGGCGCCCACGTGGCTAGTTGCAGTTATTTCTCGGTGAATGCGTAACGCCTCATAACACCAAGCTAATAACACCATCGATACGTCATTAGGTTTGGAAAGACGAACGCGTAATGTTTTGGGCGCATTTGGACTCGCGCAGGATTGACTTAATACATCATCGGGTTTCAACATGAAGAGAAATTGTTCATATTAACTTTTGCCAAGGGTGCTATTGGGTATTTTGGGCTGATCTTGTCACGATACACTTTTCGATTTAAATATATTTACAAAAGTGGCTTTTTCGCTAAATGTATATAAATATAAGGATTAACTGTCATGTGGACTATTTTTATGGAGATGTAACGGTGAGGTAAGTGGACATAACTTGTATGTAAAACCCTTCGGGTTTTACACAAGTTATGTCCACTTACCTCACCGTTACATCTCCATAAAAACAGTCCACATGACAGTTAATCCTTATATGAAAAGTCATTTTCAAATAGAGTTGAACAATATTAAATGGTTAATTAAATGTAACCATTTAATACGGGTTGTAAAAATCTACTATAAGGATTTCATAACATTTCAAGTCAAGAATTTGTTCTAGTAATTGAGTTGGAGAAAGAAGGGAGGGGAGATATCCCACCATTATGGTATATTGGTGCTGGAAGGGGGTTCCAGTATTGCTTGTGTACCTATACTTACATATGATACATATCCATTGCAAAACCCAATTCTAGCATAAAGTAAGTGATTTTCAAATTTCACATAAAAGTTACATGCAAATAATTGTTTCAAATAATACTGCCAAATAAGTATTAAAGTTCACAAATAAGTTGCATACCTGTTCAGAGCATTGCTTGTCAATGGCTAACTTCACTTTTCCATAGGTACCCTCCCCTAGTGTTCTCAGAAGTGAGAATCTGTGTTTGAGATTATGTCGGTGTTGGTGGATTCTTGGTTTATTACCCGGTGGGGGTGGGTATGTCCTTTCGCATAGGTTCTCAGTCGAAGAAAGTCTGCTCAAGTCCATGCTGTCCCTGGAAGGCATTCTGGTTCTGTCACTTATCAGCTCTTACCGAGGAACATTAAGTTATAAAATGTCATGCAAGATTTCAGAAACTTCCATGCACAGTTTTCCTTTGGTTCCCTTATCTCATTATCTAATATCATAAGTTGGTGGCAGAGGTGGGAATTTTTCTTCCAAGTTGAAGAAATCCTCGACAGTAAACTAAAAACAGCTTTTCTTGATGATCCAGAGGCAAGTAGAAACAATGGGTTACATAACCACACAAAGAAGGTTATTAAAATTCAATCTGCTCGCTAAACAGAGTACAAGAGCAGATGTTCCAAAGAGTCGATCTCACAAAGAACTGTCCAATTACTAGAATTAGCTCCTTCTGTAACGTTTATACTTGTAGTCCGGCATAACACAGCGTGTATTCGATCGATCAACACTGATTCGACGAAGGTAAATCACTGACGGGTGTCGAAATAATTCAAATAGTATATAAAGTATACATTTAAACGTCTCGGCCGAATGTTAAGAGTGATTAGTCGTGACAGTCGGTCAATTCAAAAAGAACAACTCGCTGAATACGAATTGAGGCACACTATTGATATCCAATGCATTGAGTGTATTAACGGCGCGTGTAATCATTTGACGCTGGGCGGAGTTAAGTTTGTTAAGCCCATCCCATGGTAGTCAGGTCTGGCTTTGATTTGATTGTTACGCTTCCCGGTAGCTGCGACACTTAATAGAGTATGTTTGCACGTGCAAGGTGTGAGATGACTTGTCTCAAGTTGTCTGTCTCGTGTGACGATTGAATCATTGAAGACTGATGATGAGACTTTGATGGCATGATCCATGAACATTTCCTGTTCTGTTTTTGAAATTAAGAGGGAGATTGGCCAATTTTGAATGGGGAAATCTCCAGAGAATAAAAGTTATGTATGAATCAGTTGATGTCTTGGAACGCGGACAGGTATATCATCAAGTTATGACATTTTAACTGGCGGGTGGGTGGGCTAGTTAAATAAAAAAAATCCGCTACAAATTTACATTTGAGAATCTTGTTTTCTGAAGTAACAACACTTGACCTATTTAAAAACAAAAATCAAAATCAAATTAAAAAATAAGCATACCAACATTCTAGTTTCTAATGTAATAAATTCAAAGCCAAATAAATAAATATTATTTTCAATATCGCATCTAGAGCATGCCCAGAAATATTTAGGCTACAACTCAGTAACTTTTGCTCCTGATATTTGCATTGAACTTCCCTTTCAAAATTTGTCACTTGACTATAAGTTTACCCCCCCCCCCCCCCCAGGGATCAGGGGACTCCATTTTTTGCTAGGAATTTCATGAATTCATCATAGGTTATTTGATATAGGCCTACTTTGCAGCTCATTATTATGTACCGTACTGTGCTGTTCAGCGTTGGATATCCGTCAATGCACTATCTGATTATAATGGCGGAGGGGCGGGTGGGGGCCGAAAACAATTCGAGACAGGTGTGTGCAATTTTTGCTTTTGACCATTTTGGGTACCCACCCACACAAAAGCCCTAATTTAAACTTTTTTCGATCAGTTTTTGACACCTATATGGTGGAAACAACTGATTTTCGGCTTTTCGTCTGGATTTTTTTCCGACTGCCCCCCCCCCCCCCTCTGGTGTCACTATTGATAAGTCCCACCTCATTTAAAGCGTATAATAACCAGTATTAACAATGCTTAACTTTTAATACCTTGAGATTTTAGTATATTTGTATTATCTCATCCGTGACAACATGGCATGCTATACTATGAATATTTGGAAAGTTATTTTATCTTATTCATACTCTATGTAGCTAGGGTTATGTCAGGTTAAACATGAGACGTTTGATATGATAACTTGCGATGTTGTCAAAATGTGAAAACAAAATTCAATATATCAGCCCAGAGGCTCACACAAGTGCTATGTGTACCGCCAGTGAATGTCTAAACGTATAGTTTAAAGGGTTTAAATCCTATTTGTGGAGCTTTTGAGGCTCCAAGTTACTTAAAGTGATGTGAAACACTGCGGTAGGGTGATATCAAATAGAAATGTAGAATAATCTTACTCAAAGCAGTTATTTTTACAAATATTATATCCAAATAAATTGGCAACATACATCGTCATTCTTATATATTAATTAAATGTAGCTACTCTCGATGGTGAAATCGTTTTCGTTCGTTTATCGCAAATAGGTGCGTCCCGAATCGAGAGTAAATATTTACAATTGAGGGTAGTTTAGACGATGATTTATATGGAGTGGTACTACACTATCTGATGACAATAGTACATGCATTGAATGTGGATCATCGTTCCGATCCGTTCGTTATTATCTCAACTTGGGATTTATGTGTACCTCCAAAAAAAAATCGGACACAGTAGGCATATAATAGTCCATCACGACCCCAACCAACCCCCCCCCCCCACCCACTCAAGACGGCGCAGGTGTTCTCTCAGTATGACTGACTAATTTTGATTAATTGGTCCGGGGGGGGGGTGCTATATCGGCATATATTCCGATGGACTGACATGTTCTAGAACGAGAGGGGGTATTCTATTGACTGTTTCGATTACTATATTTATATTTTATAATACCCCAGAAATTCTCTTCATAGCCAGTTTTCTGATCAGAAAACGTCTCCAACTTGAAACCCCAACGTTAAAGTTACTCAATCCGATCAGACGCTCCTAAATTACTGTTTCTTTGGCTTCGGAGGTAAAAACTATTTGATTCGAGTCGAGGAACCTACCCATCAAAGCTCAGACTGATCAGATATCGATTTTTGAAGTTTGTTATTTCAATTGTTTCTGGGCCAAAAGCACGAGGTGAAATGGACGGTCTTGCAGATAAAGATGGATAACTCTAAAATCAAGTGGTTATTATTACCACTTGATTTTAGATTTTATGGCAGAGATGCATATACATCACATATACAACCATGACCACACGGGCACATCATATATACCCATGCACACGCCGCCAATGACAATCCAGCTATACTCCAGGTATTCATATTCAATTAAACAATCATGACCCTACAGAACATTTACACCTATACACATTACACATAAGCATACAACCACTCCCTACACCCACAGTCCCACACATGATCATACAGCCAACATAGGTATACATGTGCATATACACACATCCATGACAATAGTCACCCAAGGTACGCATGTATATCCCACACATGACCATACAGTCACCCTATATATACATAAACAACACACAGATGAACATCATTACATGTACTATCATTATACCCATATACCACTTCAATAAACAAACCTGGTATAGCATTTCACCTCACACATTACCATACAGTCACCCCTTGTATGCATCGCAACATGAAAACACCACCCCATCACCATATAGCCACTCAATACAATAACTCCAGGTAGAACTATTCACCTCATCTATGACCGACCACACATTCACTCCCTGGCTGCCATTTTGACATACACCATATATTAAATTGTTTGCATGCTAATGGTCGAGATTAGCCACATAATAGGGTTTCACTCAGTTCCGTTTAGACGTTCTGCCCATTTCCGTTCAAAAGTATGGCCAGAGTCCCAAAAGACATTTTTGGCAAAATTCCTTACTACAGTACATCATTTAAAATGAATTTGTCATGCATCAGAAGGTACAGGTGCTATGAGAATGAAACATGAAGTAGTCCGTGGATTAAGTAACATGAATATAACTAAGTGAGTTACATTTTTCTAACTCTTGGGCGCAGAATAATCATGTTCGGGATACATGTATATGCAAACAAAACAAAATCATTTTTTAACAAATTTGGTTGCCATTTTGGAAGCCATCTTGAGTAATTTTGTCTAAAAACACATTAATGTGACAGGTCAAAACAATAAACATTTTTGGTACCAAAGATATTTCCATTTACTTAAATAAATGGTCTAAACATGAAAAGTAATTTTTTGCAGATTTTCATGTTAAGTTGTGATATAAAAATCCAATTAATTAGGTAATGTCAGTGGTTACATTAGTTATGATTATTAACGCTTAACCACTGACATTACCTACTCAGAAATGTTATAATTTAATGTATATAAGACAAAATAGACCATTTTATTCATCGATCACTACTTGTAAGCGATTACATGGCATGCTGGGTAAATATTTACCATTTCCCAGGTTTTGGTTGCCATTTTGGCAGCCATTTTCAGACCAACTGACAATTTTGGTTCCATTGAGTTGAAATATTCATAGTCACGGCATGCCTCACTTAGTTTGCACAATTCTGTCCATTTCTTGTTAAAATATGACTGGAATCCTAACGGTGATTTTTGGTGAAATTTCATAACGAATTCTGTAAAATATAATTTTTTGAGGGATTGGGAAGTGCTAGGACCTCATGAATGACATATCTCATTGCTCCAATCAATGATCAGTTAATATGAATAATACAAAATTAAAGTTCCATACAACAGAAGATGATCTAGAAGATATTAATGAAAAAACGTCAAATTTTCCACTTACGGCTACCATTTTGACGGCCATCTTGGACCGAAGTTCCAATTTTACTCTAAAAATGTGGCATTGTATCTCGCAGAATCATACTTAATGTATATGCCAAATTTTAAATCACATATTTCATAGTAAGATTAATTGCGACATTTAATATATTATATAATCACAAAACGCTCTTTAAATTACGAGAAAAAAAACGTTTAAAGAGGGGTTGGCTCCATATCTGATAACAATTAGTATGTGAATGTGTACATATGTGCAAAGTTTCATGCTTATAATTAGTCACAATTTGAACAATTGCCTTGAAAATTGGACTTAATCTACTCAACTATATTGCTTGGATTTATTAAAAACGTGCGTTTAGTTATTTATTCATTTATTAAACGGATGCGTTCAGTTTTTAATTATATCTCGGTTCAGATAAAGATAATACATACAAGAATAAATTTACAAAACCGACAGTATATATTTGGCGGACGATGTGTGCGACCGTGGCACGAGGGGAATAACTCTATTTAAAACACCGTATAATTGTCGGCCACGAGTTCTCTTTCCTATTTCTTCCTTGAACATTTACCTTCAATACAACGGCATTTTTTAGAATCTACTGGTATAGTTTGCCTAATACTTCTAAGACATGTTTTTTTTCTATTGGTAAAACATACTTCAAGTAAAAATATCTCTTAAGTTTGGCTAAATAATTCAATGGCGTCGATGTAATGGGGGTCTGCTTTAAAGGCCCACTTAATTTTCGAGTCTCCGATTATTTTTAGTCGAGTTTTTCAAAAACTCGACTTATGGTTTGACGAGGGACGGTTGGCGGGCGGCGGTCGGGCGGGCGGCGGCGGGCGGACCTAAATAATGCCTTATAACTTTGACATTTGTGAACGGATTAAAAACAAAATTGGTATGTGAGTTGCTCCCAATGACTATTTACTGCCTGTAGAAAATGGGTGACGTCCGAACTTTTTGACAAGAGTTATCCATCTTTGATGACTTTTTTGCAATGTTATCACCTGTTAGCGCGATAACTCAATCAAATATTAACTGATTACAACCATATTTGATATATGAGTCTCTTGCAACAATATCTCGGACGAGTTCGAAAACCAGGTTTATCCGAATTTTGTCCCCGGAGTTATGGGCTTTAGTTTGTCTATTTTTATAATTTTTTCACCGTTAGCGCGATAACTGAATCAAATATTAACTGATTCAAACCATATTTGATATATGAGTCTCTTGCAACAATATCTCGGACGAGTTCTAAAACCAGGTTTGTCCGAATTTTTCCCCCGGAGTTATGGGCCTTAGTTTGTCTATTTTTAGCATTTTTTTCACCGCTAGCGCGATAACTCAATTAAATATTAACTGATTGAAACCCTATTTGGTATATAAGTCTCTTGCAACAATATCTCGGACGATATCGAAAATCAGGTTTGTCCGAATTTTTGGGCCTTGTGTGGGCCTTATTGCCAATTTTTTTCGACTGCCAATAAACTCGACATAGCATCTTAGATGCGTACCCCTTGTTTTATAGTGACTTGATATACGTTTTTAATAACAATCTATGCCATAACATATGATTAAAATACTATAATTCATCACTATTTGAAACATCTGTGTCTCAGAAGATACCCACAGAGAAATAGAAAACTGCCTAAGACTCCCACTCTGGCACCCAGAATGCAACAGAATTCAAACTTTTTCAATGAAAGGGGAAGAACACTCTATCTTTAATATATACCGTTATTCCCCTTGCATTTAAAATAATACTGATTTTTACTTCAATCTTGGTGACAAAAGGCATTGGCAACTCAACAAACACAACATGTCCACAGTTTATTACAACGGATAAGTTGATTATACAATGTTTTGGAGCTTCCTCTTTCAAATGGTATATAATATGGCATATATTTTATATAAAGTAATCTGGGCGTTCGAAAATTAATTGGCCCTTTAAATTTTTACTATTTAAAATATTCAGGCTGATGTCGAAGAAAAGTTGGATTTATTTATAGGCAAATGTGAGTAATATTGAATGTAGCTTATTAGATGGAAAACACATGAGGTTAACCGTTAATCCACCGTATATATATAGTCACGTGATTAGGTGTACCGGTCATATACTTCCAGTTATAATAAGACGGATTTGATATAGCAATCCGGTTAAAACATTAGCATGTTCTCTGTGTATTATATATACGCTCCTATACATGTACTTCCGAGTCAGTTTTATTGAGAATTTGAAATTGTTCGGCGTTAATATGGTGATGGTTTACGTCGGTGATGCTGAATATTCACACTCGGATTTGTAGATTCGCGGAAAACTGATATTCATCCCGAGTCTGGCAGTCTGTCTGCAAACCATAGCTGACCACCAAGTGTTACAGAAAACATGTAGGGGGGGGGTAGTAAATTTTTTGCAGGAAGGTATGCCGGGGTGGGTGGGTGGGTGGCCCGAGGGACAAAAAACGCGTTTTTTACACCCTCATGCAAATTTTGTACTAAAGACCTTTTGTGCCCTAAAATGACATGTGTAATAGGCCAGGCAAATATGGACATAGGTGTCGCCTGGAGAGGGAATTTATGAGACCTACATTTTTGGTTAGCGTAAATACTAAACTTTCGGAATCCGTATGTTGGATTTGTCAGATAGGCGGACTTTTTTCTCACCGCGTGGTTTTCTTGACGCACCCGATGAAAAAATCGGTCATTTTTTAAATAAAGCCGACATTTTTGACAGAGTATTTTCACACATTTGAGAAGAAATATTCGTCCAATTTTGATACCTGTGAGTGGGGCGATAACCAGAGTAGTGTAATACATGTAACCATTGAATCTCGGAATTGCAGTCATGACGTCATGTGACGTCAAATAATATTTTGGGTGAGACAAATATTACGATTCACGCAAAGCGTTGTCTTTCGTTTCTTTTAAATCGTAAAGTAAGACGGGTGTGCCGCATTGTTTTATACCATGGGAAACTACTGCCAATTGGCTATATTTTGATATATAACTTATCGCTGCAAGCCGCATTATTTTTTATCACAGGCAGAAAAATCCCCCCTCCCCCCTAAAGTTAAGATGCGCCATGCTGTGGTATAAGGCACACAGAACTCACGGTTACATGTCAATAGGCTTAATTAACATAACGGCCGTTGAAAGTCTGCTAAAGAATGTAATAATATATAAGTTTCTGTCTACAAACTCGAACATTAAATTAGAAACAATATATAATGTACCCCCAGACCCGAAATTTTAATAAATTTTTGAATTTTTCCTAAAAAATTATATAAAACGCATTTGTTTTATTTTCTGGAAGGCAAAAAAATACAAGAATTAGTAACGGTGGAGATAATTGGTGTATACGGCAATTTTATTCCGCCTTGGATTAAAAAATGACATACTAACCTAAAATGGCCGCCAATATGGCAGCCGCAATATAGGTGGAAATTGGGAAATATGTAAGAACGCACAATTACTTGCTTAAATGGCTTAACTAACAAAGCGGTCGTCGATGAACTGCTAAACTATAGTTTAAGGTATATATCCCGATCTACAAACTCGAACAATAAAGTGAAAATATTACACAATGCACCTCCTGGCACTTTTTTTTAAAATATAAAATTTAGCTATTTTTCTCCAACAATAACCTAAAGCCGTTTTTGTCATCTTCTCGGAACCATAACGCACAGAATGTAGCATGGCGGAGATGTTTGGTATGTACGATAATTCAATGTCGTTTTTGGATTGCAAAATGGCTTACTAACCCCAAGATGGCTGCCAATACGGTTGTCAGAATAAATGGTGAAATATGTCATGTTTCACTTTTATCGCCATCATATAATGTCTCACACAACCCAAAGTATAATATCCATTTTTTCATGTTACTCCGGGACATCACAAATTAGTTCAGATTTTGCATCTTCTGAAAAATTATCTGATCAGTGATAAACATAAGAATAGTTATGTCCAGAATGAGAATCCCTCCTGTTCGTCTAACTTAAATATGCATTTTCTGTTGAACAAGATCGCCATGGACCACTTTATTTGCAATATATGAACGCGATAACCTTCAGAAATATCAAATGTTGTTTCCAACTTGGTGGAAAAGTAAACTTGTCTACGTTATGTTACATCTGAACGGGTCATATTCAGACCAGGAGACCTGCTGCTGTTGCAAGTACATTGGTGTTTGAAACGTAAAACCCATGTCATTAATGTATCAATCGGGCTGTATGCAATATTAGTATTTACAGGCAATTACACCGGCGGAAAACAATATGGCGAATAATTCCTCGTCCCCATATCATCCCGGTTGTACAAAGACATATGCATGTGTTCCTCACACGCTGTTCAGTAAATACTAAACTACGGCTATCGTGTCCAGTTACTGATTTCGCTCAGCACATTCGGAGTTGTTATGGATGAGTTATCGTAGATCAAATTCTGGTCTGCACAGAAGTTGTTGCTGTATGTCATTTCTGAGATGCAGCGACAAATTACACAAAGACTCGTGATCCCATTTTGTTTTACTCATTTGCACATCAAACACTACACAATATAATATCAGGATACGCACTACACACGGTTCACTCACATCGCGCATAGTGTGATAACTATAGATACATTTGAAATCTGGCTTTAGACATTGCAGGTGGGTGGAATTATAATGCTTTAATCATGAACGGACATGATCAAAATATGGTATGTTTTCAGACATCCGGCCTGTTGGCATCAGCAGGTCCCTAACCGCATTATTTTTGGACTTATCTAGAAAGTTATTATACGCTTCCTGGTATCAACCTGTGTATAGCATGTATACAAATAATTGCAATTGTCGTCCTTTTCATTTTGCTGTCACAATGAGCTAAAACTTACACTGGGATACCAAAAGTCCAAAATGTACCAGTCTACATGATAAAACTCGATGCCAATACTCCGATCTATATGCTGTTTCCGAATGTACAGCCTTCCAGAAGTAATCCTACCTACTCATCAGCATAGAAAGATATGGGTAATATGACTGTTCATCTAGCATTGGATAATTGTCCATATTTGGGGTACAAGCAATTGTTCAGACACTTCTGGAAATCACGAGTGCACATGTGGTGACACGGGACTCCAGTACCATACTATACAGAGTAACATACAATCGAAATATATAGGAACATAGTTTGATATTTTGTGTGATTTACCACATCGCTGGTATTTTCGTTTGTTGGAAGTGTCGCTTAGAGCTTTGACTTTGCAACTTATCTACTGCTAGTACAAGCAAATACTTCCCACCCTTTAAGCAGCTGACGAACTTCAAGTTGAAAATCAACCAGGTTTCCATCTCCTTGTGTGCGAAATATGTGTTATGGTAAATAATCCGGTAAATGTTAGAATACAAAATTCGACGAGTCTATTGCGTGATGATGAAACCGAACGAACCTGTATGATGTGACAGTTTGATAATTTGCTGGAGATGTCCTCTTGCGGACTGGGTAGCAATTGCTATTGGTCAATAAGATCCATTTAAACTTACTTTTAGAACGGTATATATGATACACAATGTATCAGTAGCTCCGTTCATGTAACCACGCCTCGTTGATAGGGATTAACTAACGATTCGTATCAACATGAGTTATTTGATGAGATATATATCCGAATTGGTTAATTGATTAATGTTGTTATTCGCGGTCGCATGTTGTTACAATAGCCATAGAGAGTGCCAAGAATGCTTAAATGTCGTGTTAAATTTAATATAACCTACATAATTCCCTTATTCTGTTCGCAAAGATAGTCAGACAGCCATTTGCCTTAAATCAACCATGTTTATTGTGAAATAATTTGCACGACATGCCACCGAATTCGAAGAACTAATCTTACTTGAGCGCGAATGAATGCAAAATATGTCGATCCTCTCACTCGTTGGTACCAATCTGGTTATCATTTTGAGAGAACTGGCCACTGTTACGTCTCAGTATTGCAAAATGATATGAATATAATAAGACTATTGGTTTTATAAGACATTGCATTGCGATGCTGGTGTTAATTTCGACATGACATATTTTACAATTTCCAGCCATATACCGGCCACCGTATTGGCAGCCATCTTGGAGTTAACATGTCATGTAGTATCCGCCGACGGCATTAAATTTTCGTACATACATTATATACACCCACACTACATTATTGTCTTTATGCATTTCGAGAAGATGACAAAAATAGGTTTTCAATTAGATTTAGACTAAACTAATTAAATATTTAATCAAAAATCGGGACCAGGAGGTGCTTTGTGTACCGGGTTCACTTAAATGTTCTAGTCGATGGATCGGGATATATATATTACATAAAATTCTTGCAGTTTATCAACGGCCGTTGTGACAGTTAAGCCATTTTGGGAAGTAATCGTGCGTTCTTACAAATTGCACAATTCCCACCTATATACCGGCCACCATATTGGCAGCCATCTTGGGTTATTAGGCCAGTTTTTAAACCAAGACGGAACCAAATTACCGTATTCACTAATTATCTCCACCCTTAATACATTAGTTTCATTTTTGCCTCCCGAAAGAAGACAAAAGGCATTTTAGATTATCTTTTTTGGGGAAAAAATCTAAAATTTGTTAAAACATTGAGTCAGGAGGTACATTATGTGATATTGTTACTTTAATGCTCGACTGTGTCGATCAAAACATATATAATAGACAATACCTTAGCAGTCCATCAACGGCCGTTGTGTTAATTTCGCAATTTGGCACATAAACGTGCGTTATGTGTGCCTTACACCACAGCCTGACGCCTCTCAGCTTTAGGGGGGAGGGTTGGTTTTTCTGCCTTTGATAAAAAATAATGCGACCAACAGCGATAAATGATATATTAGAACGTAGCTAATTGGCAGTAGTTTCTCATGGTATAAAACAATTGGCCATAACCATCTTACTTCTGACTTTATAAGAAACGAAAGACAATGCTTTGCGTGAATCGTCATATTCTTCTCACCCTAAAAATTATTTGACGTCACATGACGTCATGACTGTCATTCTGAGATTCAATGGTTACATGTATTACCTTATACTGGTTATCGCCCCATTCACAGGTATCAAAATTGGACGAATATTTCTTCTCAAAATGTGTGAATATATCTGTCAAATATGTCGGCTTTATTTAAAAAATGACCGATTTTATCACCAGGTGCCTCAATAAAATCACTTAGTGCGAAAAAAGTCCGCCTTTCTGACAAAGCCAACATACGGATTCCGAAAGTTAAGTGTTCATGCTAACCAAAAATGTTGGTCTCATAAATTCCCTCTCAAGGCGACACCTATGTCCATATTTGCCTAGACTATAACAGTTTAAAACATATTATAAGAATATATAACTGCAAAAATACCATATTTATGTTACTGGGACTTCATATGGGCCTGAGGAGAGATGACATTAAGCTATATGGCATGTTGCATATGGGGCGGTGGGGTGAAAAAAAATCCTTCCCATGCACACAACGATCACCGACACCCTTCGGAAAGAAGCTTCGAGAAATGTAAAACTGAAATATATAAACTTGTCTTGATGTAACTAAAGCCAAGATCATTGTGTGCATGGAAAAAGAGCAACTGACTCAAACATTAATGTGACTATATCAATAACTGTCATCACACTGTTCATCAGTGCATCAAGCCAATCAGTGAAATATTTGCTTGTCTATCAACTCATATGATCTGTTACTCTCACAACACCTAAAATATCCAAGCCTGGCATAGTGACTGTTTGTCATTTATTATAACAGAGGTTGCTCCAGTAGATTAACAAAAGTGTTAAGGCATAATGCTAGATAATGGGCTGGTTGACAGACTAATCGGGAAATGGTTAGAAATTATGGAATTGTGTGTATCCTGTACAATGATCTAAGTTTGCATATATAAGTAAACTTGTCCTGATGCAACTAATGCCTATATATAGATCATTGTGTGCATGGAAAAAGAGCGAGGTATATATAGGCCTAAAATTCATATACTTCTCGGAAACCGTCGCATAAATATATATACGGTATAACTTTCGCAATAAATTAACGAAAATAGCCTAGAGTATCTATATTTCAACAATGTGGTCTGATACGAGACATTTGCCGCCGAAATATGACATGGAGTAGGGGAGAGTTTTATAATCCCGAACACGTTTCTTTCCAAGATAACGAACAAGATGTGAATATGTATCTGTATCTGCATCTGTATCTGTACTCTACAGATATACAGTACAGATACAGATACAGATTCAGATACATAACATAACATAACATAACATCAAGATACACAGAACGAGTCGAATGACTCTTAGTTCCGGATTATATCAAAAGTTATTTTACTGCATGGCAATCCATCCCTTCTGTATCATATTCGTACCGTATTGGGCGGAAGTGATTGTCCAATAGAGTTTTGAATTCTGCTAGTGTTTGTGATTGTACAATATAATCAGGCAGGGCATTCCAACTGGAAACAATTCGGTTGCAGAACGAGATGTGAATCTGTAGCACTACACCTGCATGATTGTGCAAAGTGCGTCTGTCGAGCATTATTGCAGACATTTTGCTTAACAAAATTGCGTGGCCTATTCAGTTAAATAGTTTGACTTGTTCGCCATGGCACCATATAGCTACTTCAATAATCTGGCCATCTATTTTCAGTTTTTACGCCTAGAAGTTATGTTTGTATCTCAAAACACCATCCTTCCCGAAACAACTGTTTTATAATAAAACATGATTATGCAGAATTATTGCAGTTCGTTTTCTGGACCAAATGAGCCGGCTAGGATTTTTGTATCCGCAGTTAGACCAATGATCTCAGATAACTAATCTTAATTTCAGATAGTGGCCTAGGCCATGAAGTATATGGTTCCGGACAAATCCGTGTTCGGGATTACATGTGCACCATATATATAGAAGGTCGTGGCTGTTCAGCACCCTTATTGGGTGTCAGACCGGTTTTCCGAAGACCTATTACTACGAAGGTCCACAACTCCGAAGACCCGATTCTCCGACGGCCCACAACTCCGAAGACCCGATTATCCGACGGCCCATAACTCCGAAGACCCGATTCTCCGACGGCCCATAACTCCGAAGGTCCCAAAATTCCCACTTCCCCCATTAAACCTCTACTTGCTATTTCAGACAATATGGGCCCCTACCAAAACATGTCCAATGTCATGTAAACGCCCGGAAATCGTTCATGGGGCATCAAAATATTCAAACTTTTCCTACTGCCCCCACCTAAATGGGAATCCTGGCCCGCCACTGACTATACACCAGATACTATAACGTTACGTTGGCCCATGCATGAGATGCCAGAGTAAAATGTACAGGGGTGAACGGGGAAGAACTTGTCGCCCCTGTGCATGTTAGGCTACTCTGACATTCTTGCAGCGTTTCGTTATAATATACCCGGTGCACACCAGTGGCGGAGCCAGGGTTCCCATTTAGGGGTGCACATTAATTAGCATATGTGGGGGATATGTGGGGGATATATCATGCATATGATATGCCGAAAGCATATCACGAAGGCCTGATTTGGGGAGCGCATATATGGGAGGGGTCGCCCCCAATCGTTGGTCCGGGGGCTCCACTGGGCAGGAATACTGTGAATATATGAATGCCTATATAGGAGGGATTTCCTGACGTTTACATGACATTTGACATGTTTTTTGTGGGCGGTCTTCCCTAGGGCCCCATTGATCCCGCCACTGGACTGTACACTATTTAATAAGCGATAAAACATGATCTTCGGAGAATCGGACATTCGGAGAATCGGCCCTTCGGAGTTATAGACATTCGGAGTTATGGGCGTTCGGAGTTATAGGCCTTCGGAGTTATGGGCTTTCGGAGTTATGGGTCTTCGGAGTTATGAGATTTCGGAGAATCGGGACTTCGGAGTTATGGGTTTTCGGAGAATCGGGGCGTCGGAGAATCTGACCTTCGGAGAATCGGACCTTCGGAGTTATGGGTCTTCGGTAAAAAACGCTACGTAACCCCTTATTGCACCGACGCTTGGAATTATACGTTTGATTTTAACGTGTCACGGTCAAGATGATTTGTGTCCACCCAAAAATAAACTTCCCTATGCTAGCCGTCATGATTTTTTCGATTTGTCAATTATCTGAGCTTGTGGCAAAATTTTGTTGACAGGAAATCTTCCAACTGCTAAACTGTATTTATATGAAAATGATAATCACCAGTCGCGCCCTCACGATTGCTCTGATTGAGACAAAATCACTGAAGTCATTCAATATGAAGCGTGTGGACAATGTGCTATATAACTCGTACCATTCATGATACGATTCATGTGTCATCGATTTACAAAGACTGATCGAGCCTCGAGGCCTTGATCACACGATTGTATGCTATATATAGGCCTATATATGTATGTACGCCGTCAATCGTTTAGCCACTGGATAGTCTGGATATATATAGAGTCCTCTCTGGGTGAATTAAAGACCCACTTAATTTTCGAGTCACCGATTATTTTTTATAGTGATTTGATATACGGTTTTTAATAACAATCTATGCCATAAAATATGATTAAAATACTATAATTCATCACCATTTGAAACATGTGTCTCAGAAGATGTCCATACATAACTAAAATCATAGAAAGATTCCCCCGTGTTGGCTCCCAGAATGCAACAGAATTCAAACTAAAGATAAATTTTTAATGGAAGGGGAATAACTCTATCTTTAAGATATAGAGTTATTCCCCCTCCATTGAAAATAATACAATTTTTACTTCAACCTAGGTGACAAAACACGTTGGTAACTCAACAAAAACAACGTGTTCATAGTTTATTACACCCGATAAGTTGATACTACAATGTTTTGGAGCTTCCTCTAAGAATCCTCTTTCAAATGGTATATAATATGGCATATATAGCCTATATGTTATATTTGTGATCTGGGGATTCGAAAATTAAGTGAGCCTTTAAAGGTACTCAATCCGATTAGACGCTCCTAATTTACTATTTCTTTGGCTTCGAGGGTAAAAAATATTTGATTCGAGTCTAGGAACCTATACCCATCAAAGCTCAGAGTGATTAGATATCGATTTTTGAAGTTTGCGATTTCTATTGTTTGTGGGAGAGTTCTTACCGGTCAAACGGATGGTCTTGCAGATAAAGATGGATAACTCTAAAACCAAGTGGTTATTATTACCACTTGATTTCAGAGTTATCCATCTTTATCTACAAGACCGTCCGTCTGATCGGCATGTTCTGTCCCACAAACAATAGAAATCGCAAACTTCAAACATCGATATCTAATCACTCTGAGCTTTGATGGGTGTGTTCCACGACTCGAATCAAATATTTTTTACCCCCGAAGCCAAAGAAATAGTAATTTAGGAGCGTCTGATCGGATTGAGTACCTTTAAGTTGCTATTGAGACCTCACAAGTGCTGCGAAGCGATACGATACGATACGCGATCGTCAATGCTTTTTCATAATCCTACATTGTTTTTCATAATCCTACATTGTTTTGAACAACTTTCTTGCTAGTTTCCACTTTCAAAGTAGAATTTTACTCTTTTTAACCCTTTACCCAACAAACCGGCCAAAACCGGCCAAATAAAGCTGCAACAGCCTAAAATATCTTCGGTCTGTCTCAATAGAACCATACAAATATGGATATCATTGGTACCGGCTCCTTGACCACATTGTGATAGTTACAGTTATGCCCTGTGCCAATGCATTCTCTTATATATGCGAGTCGACCATAGGTCGCCTCGCATATATAAGAGAATGCATTGGCCTAAAAAAAATCTTTTTTTAACACTTTTTACCTTTTTTTCTTACATTCTTTAACAATTTTATAATTTTTAATGTGTTAAGCCAATGCATTCTCTTATATATGCGAGGCGACCTATGGTCGACTCGCATATATAAGAGAATGCATTGGCACAGGGCCCTTCTGTTGGGTAAAGGGTTAACCTATTGCTATATATGTCAAGGACTTTCGTTGAATCTTCATTATTGAAACAGATTCATACGATTTGGAATATAAATATCGTATTAGTACAATGTCTGGTCATTTCAAGTGTTAGCTGACTCTAATTATAAGTCTATTAAGTCTGTTATCGCTAATCGATCTATCGGATCGGATGTTACCCGGGTAAGTGTGAAGTACCTGACTCATTGCGGACGATGATCCTCGGCCACCAATTTTCGTACAATTACATGCACCCACACCTAGGCGGCCTACTAGTTCGTATTTTGACTGATGACATAATTAGCCTACTCCGTATGGGAAGCCAAATTGACTTTTAATAAATAATTGAACTTAAGCGCAATAAGGAATCCCTTATTGCGCTTAAGCCCAATAAGGGAAGATATAATTGCACTTAAGTGCAATAAGGAATAGCGCAACAATGAATATCTTATTGCGCTTAAGCGCAATATAAGGAATCTCTTATTGCGCTTAAGCGCAATAAGAAGCGCGTAAGCACAATAAGAGCTAATTGCGCTTGCGCTTATATAAGCGCAATAAGGAATATTCCTTATTACGCTTAAGCGCAATTAGCCACATTACATAAACTCCCTATAATTAAAATGGTGTAGTCCATGGTACAATGGGTAGAGCAAATATAGGATAATTCTACTATTTGCAGAGGGGTGATCTCATGAGGGAGATATTAATTGCGCTTAAACGCAATAAGGATGTAATTGTGCTTAAGCGCAATAAGGAATGTCTTATTGCGATTAAGCGCAATAAGGAATCCCTAATCACAATAAGAGATTCCTTATTGCGCTTAAGCGCAATTAGATCTTCCCTTATTGCAATAAGGGATTCCTTATTGCACTTAAGCTCAATTATTTATTAAATGTCAATTTGGCATCCCATAACTCCGAGGCACGAGTCGCCGATTTTCATATATTGTGTCAAATGACAATCGTTCAATAAATTGAGTTTCCCTGACGTAAAAATTGTCTGTTCAATCTCATGAATCTCTAGAACAATGAATTTTCAACATTTTTGTAATTATGAAATGTTTATATATATAGGCTATAGTTTCAAGTTTCAAGTTTTTATCAAACAATCTATTCAGATTCAGATTCAATAAGATTTATTTCGTATTCAATATAATTATAATATATACTAGCAGGGTTACACGGCGTTGCCCAGGTTAATGCGATGTGAAACCCTCTGTATGCTGTGGATATTTGTTGGGAATAGAAAATGCTCTTGCTTAAAGTGTTATACATTTTCTCTTAAATTGTATATTCAAATAGCATCACAAAACATGATTATTACAGTCATGGAATATAAGTAGTGGATCATCTTGTCAATTGTCATTATGTTTATCGCGATTAATCCGTTCCACCAATAATGAAGTATTTATTTATTTACAACTGCATATACATTAGACGTTATAATATGATACATGAACATCATAAATACATTAGTTCGATAACAGATGATAATTGGGTTTTACATATACTAAGATCTCGAGGACACCTGGCTATCATATCTCCATGAAGATACAGAGGTTTTAAAGAAATTTCCAGGTGCTCCTCTGTTCATGGTGCTATATATTGGCTAAATATTCTCAGTTTAAACGAAATGTTGCTGCGCAATATATCAGCTACATGTGCCAGGCACAGAGCGAGATATTGAGTTGTTTATGTCAGTCGATGAGTCTGTTCTAAAACCTTGTCAGCTGTCAGTATTGGGAGGATCATGAAAAGTGTTGTGCTACTAACTGCATTTCCTTGTATATCAGAAGAAACTATATTTGACTGCACACTGTGACCACTATTTGTGAACAGGCCTACCATATCTCTTGACAAATTGTAACTTTTTTTGTGGAAACTGTATTGGATGGAACAGACTCAATTTTGTTATAATATATATGCAATCCTCTGACGGTTCGAGGTCTCTCAGTTTGCACGAATATATGTATCTCTTCAATAGAATGATAAATATACGTTAATGCTTCTTCTATGTATCTCTTTTTGCTAGCTCATTGTGTGAATTCCCTGATTGCCATCTCCATATAAATATGACAGTTAAGAAGATATAATTGTTCAAGTGACTTCAGTGGGTCACCATATGTCGTGATTGTGAAATGTGAACGCCCAAAACTGCTTAATATGATATGGAGATGGCCTGGGTGACTGTATATATCTTATATGTGGATATCGGCGAATGGCAATCTTATCAATGATAGTGCATATCCGCTCGCCACCAGTGACGCAAACGACACCAAATGTGATTTAATTCATGGTATATCGTTAGAGAAAAACGTGTATCAATTTGGTGGAAATTGGTGCCAAATATATTTGTATCAGCTTTTGCCTCTTTTGACATATTTAAACCACGCCCATTAGACTCATGGGTGCTTGATATACTGGCGATGATTATATATATCCCTTTGAACCCTGGCGCCCCACATTGATCGACACCCTGACCCGGGGCTCCCAGTGGTATGTCCGCTTAAATTAGACAGTGTCTAGTGGCATGGTGTTGATTATGTTCAAATTGCGACACCGGTCTGAAACTTTACAGGTTTGTCCCCCATGGATCAGCGATCATTATAAGATCGCGAGACTTTGCCTCGCGGCAACTCCTTGGTAACGGTTGCTAGGCAACTACCCGGAATTGACTGGAAAATGTAAATATAGCTTATAGCGTCGTAATTCAACCTCAGTGATTGCGTTTTTTGATGCAGGTACTACCCTAACGTGAAATTTGAGATATACCCGACCAGAATAGTGAACCAAATATCCCATTTAAGGGTAGCAACGGTTGCTAAGCAAATACCACAACTGATCGAATGACATAATTGCACTAACCATTCAGTGGTATATTTTGCCTTAAATTTAGACAGTGTCTAGTCACACGGTGTTGGTTATGTTGAAAGGGGACACCTACCTGAAACTGTGCAGGCATGATATATGCATGCACGGACCACTGATCATTGTAAGATCGGGAGACTTTGCCACCCGATTTCGCCTTAGAAACGGTTACTAGGCAACTACCCGAAATTTGCAGGATAAACGAATTCTAGCCTATAACGTTGTAATTATACATCAGCGAATTGCGTTTCGATGCAACCAATATCCTAATGTGAAATTAAGATATACCTGACCATGCGCGAGTAAGTCAACTTGATATGCGATAGACTTTTTGCTGCATGTGGCACAACAGAGACTGATATTACTGAGACCAGAAACAACGTAATTTCCCGTAACATATTGTGGCCCCATTGTTCAAGTAAGCTGTCTAGATTGTGTCTACTATACTAACATGTGAAACATACAACAACATGTCATATATAGCGCCACATTTCACTTAAACGCATTTTTTATATGAATTATAGCCTGCGCCCATGCGCATATTTTCCTAGCCGTTTCTAGCGGGCAGCCAATCCATATAGACACCTTTGCCAGCGCTGACTTCAATAGGCCAATTTAAATATACATATTAGTGGGTATGTCGTGTATAAGTACGTTATAAACCATTTATTTGTCATTGCGCTAGTCTGCGCATGCGCGAATAAATCAACTTCATATGCGATAGACACTTCCCCATATGTAGCAGAACACTGGTTAATATACGCGAGGGTAATTTTAACTGAAATTGTGTGTCTAAATTATGTCTGTTCTGTACACACACGGGGAACATGAAATTATATGCCGTAAATATAGCGGCACAGTTCGCTTAAAATATCGTATGTTTTTGTATAATATATGCTATGCGCATGCGCATATATTTCTACCCGATACTAGCGGTCAACCATTCCATACGCACCATGGGCACCGCTGAGATATATGTGGGGGCAATTTAAATATAAATCAGTGGGTCTGACGCTCGTTATACTATATATAAATTTGTTACCGATTCATGTCGTCGCTGCACCGAAATATCGGTGTTACGGGATATAGTCACTGTTCGTTTGCACCTAAATATCGGTGTTACGGGTTCAAAGGGATATGTTTGGTGGTAATCAGCAAGTAAACAAATCCTGAGAATAGTTATGACCCCACATCTCGCACCCAAAACGACAGCAATTTGGCGTCTTTAAATCACACGATGATATTCCTCGTAACATAGAGAAGAAGAATATATCAATTTGGTGGAAATCTGGGCTAAAATAGTTTATTAAATCAATTGTTGATGCAACGCTGACTCGAACAACGCCATACTGCGAAGGTGATTATGTATTCGTTTGGTGGAAATCGGCGACAAATCTATTTCACCATATTTTTTTAATTTTGCCGACCTCCCCCTTTTCTTCCCCTGACCCCAACAGCGTCATTTTAGAAAATTTTAACCGTTACCCCTCTTAGAACGCATTGGTGCCATCTCGATTGTACCGCGTGAAATTATATATAGAACGCACACACACAGACAGAGGGACAGACAGACAGCACGATTTGACTTCTTGTATCATTTGAAAGAACGTGTCTGAATTTGATGGTAATTGGTACTAAATATATTTTGTATCAGTTTTGTGACCCCCCCCCCCCTGTCCCTATTTCGGACTCAGGCTGCACACACTAAAACTCATTGGAAATTAGAGATGAATATATATGAAATTGGTGAAAATTGGCGAGTATACAAATTCGTATCAAATTTAAGGTCCCCATATCTCTCACCCATAGGGCACCAATTTGGTGTATCTAAACATATAGATATAATTTTTTGTGACCCTCTCATCTCTATACACAACTGACTGGCCCCACTTGTGACATCCTTAAACCACACGATTACACTCCTGATATCATGGAGATGATTGTTTATAAGTTTGGTGATAATCGGCGACTAAACAATTTTTTTTTATCAAATTTTGTGCCAATCCCTCCCCTCCCAAGCTCTCACCCAAACAGCACCACTATGGCGTCTTTAAATCACACGATTAGATTCCTCGTATCATGGATAAGAACATGTATCAATTTGGTGGAAAATGGCGCTAAAAAAATTGTGCATCAATTTGGGTGCCCCTCTCCCTTTCAATGCAACCCTGACTCGAATGAGGCCATATTTGACATATATATAAGCCACACAATTAGACTGCTCATACCATGGGAATTATTTTGTATAAGTGTGGTGGCAATCGGCGACTAAACCAATTATTATCAAATTTAGTGTCCACCCCCTCCCAACTCTCACCCAAAAGACAACAATTTGGCGTTGTTAAATCGCACAATTAGATTCCTTGTATCCTGAAGAAGAATATATATCAATTTGGTGGAAATCGGCGCTAAAATTAGTTTTATCAATTTTGGTGCCCATCTCCCCTTCCGTGCATCACTGACTCGAACGACGCCACTTTTGACATATTTAAACCACACCGTTGGATTCTTCATATCATGGGGATGATTATATGTAAGTTTCTTCGCAATCGGCGACAGAGAAAAAGAATCTGCCCCTCCCCCTTCCGGGCACCCCTGACGCGAACGGCGCGACTTTTGCCATGTTTAAACCACACCATTAGATTCCTCATAGTATGTGGATGATTATATATAAGTTTGGTGTCAATCGGCGACAAATTTTGTTTCTGCCCCTCCCCCTTTTCTGCCCCTGACAACAACGGCGTCACTTTAGAAAATTCTAACCCAGACCATTATCTTTCTCGTAAAAAGCTACTCCTAGTATACCCCTTTGGCATCATCTAGATGGTCTCCTGTGAATTTCTATAGAACACAGACAGACATACAGACATTCGCAAATATAGATATAGATATAACAACAGGACCCCACAAAAAGCAAGATTGTATACTGATACAGTGTTATGTGTACGTATATTGGGTGTATATAGTGCGGGTGCGTATTTACAATGTGTGTATTATCGTATAGAGATGGGCAAGAAGGGCAGGGGGCATGGGCTGGGGTGGGGTCGGGTTGTGAGATGGCGATTATAGTCATTTTTTTTAGTTGTTATGCTTTATCTGGCAGCCAATATGATTATATTGATGTCTTTATGCTGAGACCTGCGCGATCGTCTTGCACTTTTCAAGAATGTGGGGAATACCAGTATTTAAGGTGATCAATGAAATATGGGTGTGAATACTGCTTGATTTGGTTGAGGAATTGGTTAAGGTTATAGACAAGTTGATTAATTTGCACTGTTGTTCAGATGAGTGACAAATAGTGACACATGGAGGAAATGTGGCATAAATTTGGTTGGCCTGTTCCTCACCGGGAGAGCTGACCAGGAGAGGGAGGATTATACTATATGAGAATAAAGAGAAGTTCATTAATTTCTGCCCCCTCTTCTGGACAGTCTCTGCCGTAAGGGACTGCTGGCTGGCTTACAATCACATGGGAGTTCATTCCATAGACATCTGGCTCTGGTTGATATGACACTTCTTGCTTTTTTTGTTCTTCTGAATTCACAATACAGATTTGAATTTGCTTTGAACCGTGTATTGTGGTTATGGATATCATATAGTAAATATTGAAGACAGCGATTTGGGGAGTTTCTTTTGATGGAAATCATGTAAAATATGTATTAGTTGTATGTTTCCAATGTCATTCATCAATAGCAAATTGTGGTCCCTGCATATTTCTGGTATGCTTTTGTTGTTGTAAGATAGTGTGGCGATAGCTTTGTTTTGTATTTTTTCAAGATTTTCAACGTTTTTCTTTGTTGTTGCACTCCATATGGCATTACAATATGTGAGATGTGGGATAATCAGTACAGAATAGATTGTTTCCATTGTATCTCTGTGTATGAAATCACTGATTTTTCTCATGTCTCCTAAATTTGTTGACAGTTTTTTTAGTAATAGATTCCACTTGCATATTCCATGATAAATTTTCTTCAATATTAATTCCTAGGAATTTAGTGTTTTTAACTCTTAGTATCTGATTTTCATTGATCTTGAGCTCGGGTAGGACAGTTATTTTTTTGCATAGATCTGTATTCGTAAATATCATGTAATTAGTTTTTTCTAGGTTTAGAGATAGTTTATTAGCAAGAAACCATTTGCTCATTGTCTCCATTTCTTTGTTGACTACATCATATATAGCCTTATTTATATCTTTATTAGAGTAAAATGCATTTGTATCATCAGCAAATAGTATTAGATTCAGGTCCTTACAAATATTTGGAAGATCGTTCATATATATCAGAAAGATATGATGGTCCGTCCTGTTTCCAATCAGTTAACCGTTAACGGCTAAATGTTCGTTTACTACTAGAACTTAGGAAAAGTCATAATATTTTTGACATCTGACTCTGAGTTCTAACATTGGGGCAATATAGACTAATATAGGCCCAAGTACCAATGTCTTGTATTCTTTTATATTTAAAAGAGCTTTTATAACTAAGACATTTCTTAAAGTGAAATCCGCCATCCATATTTCTTATCCATATCAGTATAGGAGTATAATAGCGGTTCTACTATACGCAGCAAGTCCCTGGATACGCAGCAAGTCCCCGGTAAACGCAGCAAGTCCCTGGTAAATGCAGCAAGTCCCTCTCGCCGAGGGTGGATTACGACGGATTAGCCATGCGTGTTTACACAACGATATGTTTAATCAGTGGAGTTGCTGATTACAAAGGGCTTTAATCAAAAGGCTTTAATTTGATCGTAATACTGATAGATTATTGAAGGAAATTGGACTGAATCATTGAATGATAAAAGAGTTGGATTTTTTTTTAGATGTTTTTATTGGTAAATGCAAACAAGTAACATGATAATAGTAGAATAGCAACAAAAGAAAAATAGAGCACAGTTTTATAAATATACATATATATATATATATATATTCGTTTGCTCTTTCGTCGTCCTGGTTTTTTTCCTGCACTGACTGCTGTAAGCACCATCCTCTGGCTTTATCTCTCTTAAAAATCTGTTAAAATGCTTGTCTCTTACTTCTGATGATTTTGAATTCCAAATTTCCAGGCGAACATAGAATTTTGCGAACTCCTTGGTTAATGTAAACTGTCCAAATCCAAATAAACTACGTTGCAATTACTCTCCGTCAACTCTACTAAACAGTTAAAGGTTTTGATTTCCAGTCCACTGTCTGTTTAAGAATATGGTTCAGAGATTCACAATTGTTGTTGGTCCAATTCGACAAGTACATCGCCAATCCCGGTAGTTGTGCTGTCGCGAAATTTTCAGTAAAGAGTGGCTTCATCCTGTTCACAAAGTATATATTCTGAGAATGCTGGTGCTGTTAAGTCTATTGTCCTTTTCGCTTTTTGAACCTTGTAGTCGAAAACTGACGCGGTATCTGCTGTTGTTATTCCGTTGTCACCGAACATTTCTTCTATAATTATATTTCTTTGGGTCGTAGTTGTTCCTATTGAATCTCTTAACTTGTGAACGACTGGGTGTAGATTTTGAAGAATCTCAACTGTCGTTGCATCAATCGGTTGCGTTGTTGCCGGTTTGGTTGAAGATGTTGGTAGTGCCATCTTGTAGGTTGTAAGTAGAAAACGTTCGGACTGAACTGCTGCTTCAATCGCTGTCATGTCATTCCTACTGGATGACTCGTGCAGTCTGGAAAAATAACAAATAAACGCTAATTATTAACATGGTTGATGCTTTCATATTATATTTTCTCATATCAGTGAAATAAACGCTCTTTATTAAAATCATAGCAGGAATAGACTAACAAATAAACGCTAATTACTATATATCACGATTTGCAGTAAAACGTGATGTAACTCAAGTCTGCTGAACACATGTTGAAAACGTGTTTCGCCATCGGAACACATTGGTAATGTGTCCATTGTTTACAGCCAGTACATTCGACGCAATCTTTAAAACATCGAATACCACACACGCCACAAGGGTAACGAGGATCAGTAAGACGCATTCATGAATTCCACGAAAAAGCGGCCATGGATACCGATAATGGGTATTTGCATCATAAGCATGTCATCGGGAAATGTTGTTGCTTCTTCTGTATTTCATTATTACTATCCAATGGATATATTTTGGAATGGTCATTGCCCTCACTATACAATCTCTTAAACACCATATATTGTGTGACTGGGGATCAACGATGCGCGCATGCGCAGTCAACGCATATTTTCATATTTTGCCAAATAAGGTCAAATGAACCAAAATATCATTTTCAAGCAGCTCAAGGGTCATTCTAGGTTAATAGTGAGGCATGTGTGGAAATGTTATTTTTGTCACATTTCCCATATCACAATCTGCCTCAATCACCATAGTATCCCCTTTTTGCACATATATTTTAGTAAAATGACGGTTTAACCCCTACCAATAACCCGTTTCTAAGGTAAAAACAGTCGCATAGCAACCGTTGCCATGGAAAGTATTTTCGTGATTGCCCCCATATCTGAAAATAATACGTGGGACCTAATATACACATGTGCCAAGTTTTATTCTTTTATGACAATGTCCGCACTTGTTACACAAAAAACTATACCTAAAAAAATCGCACGGTGATTCCGTCACGCCGGTTGTGTGATTCCGTCACGGCGAACAAACCGAGTTAACTAGTAATATACACACAAGTGTGTGACAATGCGGCTTTTTTTCTGCAAGTATAATGTATCTACTTCGCTCATTGAGAACTTTTTCCAGGTCAGCTTGGCTGAATGAGCAGGGTTCTTCAATAGTACGGACCTACCTTCATATTGATGCCACTTTTTTGGTGATTCCGTCACGGGCACAATTTGACCCAGAGTGAGATGATACTTAAATCTCATATATATTTTTAAGACATCTGCCTGTCTGTCTGTTTGTCATTAATACAAATCTTCGACGAAACTTGGTACGTGTGTGTAGTTTGACCAGTCGGTGGTCGTTGTCGTATTGGCGAGCCCGTGTGACGCCCGTGCAGCGCATGCGCAGACGAGATCTCGGAAACTGGTGGAGCTATCGACTTGAAATTTGGTACCTGAATGTATCTTGCCCCGGATACGAATTTTATTGGGTCGCCGAGCCCGTGCGACGCCAGCTTCGCGCATGCGCAGACGAGATCTCGGAAACGGGTGGAGCTATCGACTTGAAATTTGCTATGTGAATGTATCTTGCCCCGAATACGAATTTTATCTGGTCGCCGAGCCCGTGCGACGCCAGCTTCGCGCATGCGCAGACGAGATCTCGGAAACGGGTAGAGCTATCGACTTGAAAGTTGGTACCTGAATGTATCTTGCCCCGGATACGAATTTTATTGGGTCGCCGAGCCCGTGCGACGCCAGCTTCGCGCATGCGCAGACCAGATCTCGGAAACGGGTGGAGCTATCGACTTGAAATTTGCTATGTGAATGTATCTTGCCCCGAATACGAATTTTATCTGGTCGCCGAGCCCGTGCGACGCCAGCTTCGCGCATGCGCAGACGAGATCTCGGAAACGGGTGGAGCTATCGACTTGAAATTTGGTACCTGAATGTATCTTGCCCCGGATACGAATTGTATTGGGTCGCCGAGCCCGTGCGACGCCAGCTTCGCGCATGCGCAGACGAGATCTCGGAAACGGGTGGAGCTATCGACTTGAAATTTGGTATGTTAATGTATCTTGCACCGGATACGAATTTTATCGGGTCGCCGAGCCCGTGCGACGCCAGCTTCGCGCATGCGCAGACCAGATCTCGGAAACGGGTGGAGCTATCGACTTGAAATTTTGTTTTTGAATAGCCCGGACAACGTCGGACTCATCAGCTAGTACACATATAATTGTATATAACTAAACAACTTAGTATAGTATGTACAATGTTTTTCATTTTAAGTGGTACCCTACTGGTCATAATTTTAGATTTTATAGGCCACAGAAAAGTTAAATTCCGTAAAATTTGGTGATTCCGTCACGCTAGAATTCATGATTGTATAAATTCTAAGATTGGTTGTGATTTCTGAAATCTTAGTTGCAGCTTATATACATTTGATTAAATACACAACATGCCATCTCAGACGTGAGCTGAATCTTGAAATAACACTGGTTGATAATTATTCAGTCTGGTTAAGAAAACAAACAAATCTTCAAATGAGCTTCAAAGGAGAAACTCCCAGAAAGTTCCGTTGTCCTACAAAAACAAACACCTGTTCAGTGATAATTAATCACCGACATGTGTTTACGCAGTGAAAACAGGAATATCACAAAAAAATATAAATCATATTAATTAAATTATATTAAATAGTGAGTAGAATAAAAGAAATAGCAACTTAATAAAACTTAGAAAAACTATTTTATTTTATATATAAAAATCTACAAATACACATCTTAAATAATTATAAATAGGACGGACCAATGCATCAAAGAGTTGATACTGAACGGTTAAGTCCGTCAACACGTCAAGATATATAGATGTCGTATTGGTCTACCGTACAAAACGGGAGTTTCCTTTCTTCTAAAAATAGTGAGTTTCCTTTCTTCTAAAAATAGTAATTACGTCACGTGAAATATCCGTCAGACATTTCGCGGAAGTAATTTGGCTGGCGGCAGCCGCAATAAATTTCTAAATTTTCTTGAATAGATATACTTGAAAAATGTCGAACTTTCACGACAACCGGAAGACGAGATCTAGACCACAGAATTCCAAATCAATTCTCCTGCAAGATAACGAAATGGACAGCTTATTGAACGTTATTGGAAGGGGGTGTACGGTAAGCGCCACGCACATTTGATTTGTCACTGTCAGTGTCACTAGTGTCAGGTCATGCCAGGCACATCCTGAGGTAGGTCAACATGACCTGTTTAGCAGATTGCTGCTTCCAGAAGGATACACACTACGTTCATGACTGAACCAATCCTGAGGCTCAATTCCACTATTAGTGAACGTTCAGACGACCACGATTCAATCGTACATGGAAAGATTTCCGTCGTAGGAAGTAACCGGTAGTTGGACTGCGCATGCTTGCGTCCAAATCGTAGGTAAAAAAATAATATAAAGCACTGTTTAATTTTAGAATTAGATGCGAAATCGTGGCGTATCCTTGGTTACCTCCACTTGCGACGTAATCGCAGTCGTTTGTATGTAAAAATCGTGTGAACAAACTATCCACGATCTCGTCGGGCCCGATTCCCCCACTTATGATTGTATCGTGGTCATCTGAACGTTCACTTATATTTGGCTACGATATTGTCGTGGGCATGCGCATTGGATGCTCCACCTGCGATTTTCCCCACTTACGATTTTAATCGCAGCGTGTGCGGTGGCACATAGTGGTCTTCCACTATTATAGTGGCATATGACCATTACCTTTTTGTGAATTTGATAAAAGAGGGATAATCCAAAACCATATTTCGCACAAATTATTGAAAATCAGTGTTGCACTAATTCGGTATGGTATTATACATATATTTTGTCCAGGAGAATGAATTGATTACCGTACTCATGACGGCACACGATAATATCGTGTGCCGTCATGAGTACGGTATAAAGCAACTCAATTAGCATTTGATTAGTTTAAATGTTGTTGTGAAGGAGCGATTGAGTCATCCTGTTATTGTCATTTAGAAAGGCATATATTAATAATAATATTAGTAATATTATTGAATAACAAAGCTGGCGCAAAAGATTGCACAATGCATTTTGTCGGAAGACTGTTCATTCGCTGCGATATTGTTAAGAGTGAAATTTGGCTGCGTACTGGTATGCGCCGTCTTCTATTCCCAACGCAAATACAGGAAACATGAATATTTTATGGTCATATAACACTATAATAGTGGAATACCACTCTATATAATAGTGGAATTCAGAATGTGCCTGACCTGGTTGTTGCTAGTCCACCAAAGTAGACTTATCGGGAAAGAACTTATTTTATATTTGGACAGTACGACTGTTCTTTCCCTCAATAATGAGGATAAGGTGCTCGTAAATGTCCAAATATTAAATACATATGACGGTCCGTCTGCGGAAATGTCTTGACGGATATTTCACATGATTTAATTACTATTTTTAGATGAAAGGAAACTGATATATTTTACACATGATGTAATTACTATTTTTAGAAGAAAGGAAACTCCCATTTTGTACAGTAGACCAATAGGACATCTATATATTTTGATGTGTTCGATGGACACAACATTGAATAACAACTGGCTACGGGAGGCCAAATTCACATTTAATAGCTAATTACGCTTAAGCGTAATGCCATTACACTCACACGTAATGCTATTATGCTTAATCGTAATGCCATTACACTTAAGCTATAAATACCTCACTCACAACAACGTTACGCTTAATGATTAATCGTAATGCTATTATATATATGCTTAAAAGGCCCACTTAATTTTCGAGTCGCCGATTATTGATATACGGTTTTAATAACAATCTATGTCATAAGATATGATTAAAATACTATAATTCATCGCTATTTGAAACATCTGTGTCTCAGAAGATGCCCACAGAGAAATGGAAAACTGCTGATATCATAGAATGACTCTCCCCCCCCCCCCTTTGGCTCCCAGAATGCAACATAATTCAAACTGTTTCAATGGAAGGGGAAGAACTCTATCTTTAATATATAGAGTTATTCCCCCTGGCAAAGAAAGAGTTAACCAATCTCGAGTACTGCAGCACTCATGGTCCAAACTTGCTACATAGTAATCTTGGCTTAAATTGACATGCTGTACAACCAGGCGTAAAATCATGCAAAGTTTGCACTTTTTAACTTGGCATTTTCTAACATGTATTTTGTTTGCATTGTTTTATGGGCTGTAACACTCTGGCTTGTGAACAAATCATACCTAATAAACATATTGATCATAAAAATTTACAGCCTACATGTACAAAGCCAACTTGAACAAAACAAAGTAGCACTTGTAAGTGAAAATTTACCTTTGTCTGGTATCAAAATGATGGCCATTTTATAAGGCAATTGTAATGTAACGTCAGTCACGGTAATGTCAGTCACAGAAAAAAAAGGACAGCAATATTAAACGTTTCCATCAATTAGAAAATAATTTGTGTTCTATTGAAGAGTATCCCCTTACCAATTTTGGCGACTAATAACTAATTCCAGAATGCCTGTAGTTTTGGAGAAAGGTAATCTCTATACGGGTGCTCAAAATCCATGTCTTTTTTGTGTAACGTCAGTCACGACGTCATTTTCCCACATCTTTAATTAATCATGAAGGCAACTAGCACATTGGTATTATCACCCTGAAGCATCACCAAGGAACTAACTTTATGACTATTTAACAAGTATGAAAAAGATATTGTTTCAGTTTTATAGGCTAATGAAGGAATGGAAAATTCATGTCGTAACATCAGTCACGCGTGGAATTGCCCTTATGATGACACACCCCTGACCTGTATAGTTTTTGGTATCGATCAGTTGAACGGTTTAGAAATTATTAACACATTGCATCCACACATTGGCATGTGCTATCCGATGCTATAACCAAAGTATTTTTTGTCCAATTGTGTTCATATTTGATATGTAGGTTTATGATGACACACCCATCACCTGTATAATTTTTGGTATTGACTGGTTGATCGGTTTAGAAAATAATTAACCCTGCTATCCAGTGCAATAAGTTGAACATATTTCTTCTGATCTGCCTCATATTTCTTACCTAGGTTTTTCTTAGCATGTTCTTCATCTGTATGTTTTTTGGTATTGTTTAATTAACCCTTTTCGCTCTTATTTTTACTTAGAATTCACGCAAGCTGCTATGACTCAAACATTTTTCATCTGATCATCACCAAATTTGCTATACGAATTTCTCACCCCTAAATACAGATTGCAGGCCTTTAGATTAGGCTAATTTGGGGACATTTTGGGGACCGAGGTGATGGGTTTGCATGAGGGGAGGGGGGGGGGGGTATCCCCTTGTGATTATTGGGGGTACGGGGTTTTCCCCGGGAAGAATTATTTTTTAAAGTAAACCTAAAATGGAGGCTGTCTGGTTGTTCTGAAGCATATGAAAGGTGAAAGAAGTGAACCAATGGCCCCCATATCATCTCCTGGCAACTTGGGCTTATATCAGCATTCAGCAAGTTATGTTACATACATGTACCCTTATATTTTCAAGTTTTGTAGGTCACAAATTATTGAATATTGGGAATATTGGATCATTTGACATCAACAAAGCCATTTTAATGATGTATGGTGCTTGAAAGTTCACCAAGCAGTTCACCAACACACTGATCATGGGTATTTCCAATTAAAATTTAATTTAATCTAACTATATGTATATGTGAACCTGAAAAAAAGTTAGAAAGTTGATTTGTTGTGGTCAAATGAAGCAATATACACACACAAACAGGTCATAAAAAGGGTGATTTTGCGGTGACATTTTGTCAAATGTGCCCTCTAATTTGGGGACATTTCTATAATTTGGGGACATCGGTAAACGCTGCGAGTTGTGGGGAATATTAAGGCCTGGATCATTGTGTTCGAATATTGGTTTGATCCAATATATTTTAACAGAGATATGGTCCTTTATAATCAAGATATAATACCTGTTTGCCACTGCCAATTTGAAGAGAACATATCACACAGACCCAGTGTGTTATTGGAATGAGTTATTTATAGCTATGGACATTAGATAGTACATGCTAAGCCTGACCAGTGGTGACTGGCAGTCCTTGTTTATCATATGTCAAACTTTGATTGATGACTTTCTGGTCCAGTTCTGTTTTCTGTGCAATATTAAGTTAACCCCTTTGTTGAAACAGGTTCATTACATTAGTTAATGTACACTGTATAAGACACCTATTCTAAAATAATAAATTGGAATAGTCCATTTTTACTTTGTCGGGATGTCTTAACCCTTTACCCAACAGAAGGGCCCTGTGCCAATGCATTCTCTTATATATGCGAGTCGACCATAGGTCGCCTCGCATATATAAGAGAATGCATTGGCTTAACACATTAAAAATTATAAAATTGTTAAAGAATGTAAGAAAAAATGGTAAAAAGTGTTAAAAAAAGATTTTTTTTAGGCCAATGCATTCTCTTATATATGCGAGGCGACCTATGGTCGACTCACATATATAAGAGAATGCATTGGCACAGGGCATAACTGTAACTATCACAATGTGGTCAAGGAGCCGGTTCCAATGATATCCATATTTGTATGGTTCTATTGAGACAGACCGAAGATATTTTAGGCTGTTGAAGCTTTATTTGGCCGGTTTGTTGGGTAAAGGGTTAAGCATTTCACAGCATTTTCACAGAACTGCATGGGCAGGGTTCTACCAGTATGTCACTGTCTGTTATGTTTGTGTCTAAGAGTATTTTGTTAACCATCACTTATCCAGGTGAATTTATTTAACTGGACAAATGGATCTCTAGGCCCTTGGATCATTGGACTTATATTGGATCAAACAGGGCTGAGATAGGAGATTTAACACCTCCGCCCACTGCTCTACAAGAGAAACTATTAATGTGTTATAATGTCATCTGTATATAGGATGTTAAACCTTTTCGTCTATGTAATGAGGTTTATAGCAATTACTGGCATGTTGGTAGCATATCTCTAATAGAGATAATAGTTATTCAAATTATTCAAAGTCCCAGTGTTCTCCATCCCGATAGATAAACTCTCTTGTTCTATCTGTTGTATGCTTTTTAGCCCACTTGAGACAGTCTCTGGTTGAGCTATAGTCGTCACTCCTCGTCCATCCATCCGCCGGGGCATCATTTGCAGCAGCCATCTTGGATTTCAAATTGTCCGCATTTATTGGAGAATTGTTTTGAAAATTTACTGTCATGTTCTGGATCACCTCCAGATATGAACTATCAAATTTGAATGATTTACAATGAAAACATGGCCACTGGCAACCATCTTGTATTTTACTCTTTGTATGACTTAATCGTTTGCCGCATCCTACAGGCCACCTGCCTCATCCGATCATCACAACACTTCCTAGTGATCTTCGGGGTGACCTCTAGATGGGAGCTGTCATTTTTTTTTTTTTTTGAAATTCATCAAAAAACATGGCCGCCAGCAGCCATCTTGGATTTCAAATTTGACGCCATCACCGCACCCTGGTCCCTGCAGCCTGCATTTATTGGAGAATTATTTTGAAAATTTACAGGCATGTTTTGGATTTTTCCTCTAGATGGGAGCTATTAAATTTTAACGATTTTAATCGCAGCGTGTGCGGTGGCACATAGTGGTCTTCCACTATTATAGTGGCATATGACCATTACCTTTTTGTGAATTTGATAAAAGAGGGATAATCCAAAACCATATTTCGCACAAATTATTGAAAATCAGTGTTGCACTAATTCGGTATGGTATTATACATATATTTTGTCCAGGAGAATGAATTGATTACCGTACTCATGACGGCACACGATAATATCGTGTGCCGTCATGAGTACGGTATAAAGCAACTCAATTAGCATTTGATTAGTTTAAATGTTGTTGTGAAGGAGCGATTGAGTCATCCTGTTATTGTCATTTAGAAAGGCATATATTAATAATAATATTAGTAATATTATTGAATAACAAAGCTGGCGCAAAAGATTGCACAATGCATTTTGTCGGAAGACTGTTCATTCGCTGCGATATTGTTAAGAGTGAAATTTGGCTGCGTACTGGTATGCGCCGTCTTCTATTCCCAACGCAAATACAGGAAACATGAATATTTTATGGTCATATAACACTATAATAGTGGAATACCACTCTATATAATAGTGGAATTCAGAATGTGCCTGACCTGGTTGTTGCTAGTCCACCAAAGTAGACTTATCGGGAAAGAACTTATTTTATATTTGGACAGTACGACTGTTCTTTCCCTCAATAATGAGGATAAGGTGCTCGTAAATGTCCAAATATTAAATACATATGACGGTCCGTCTGCGGAAATGTCTTGACGGATATTTCACATGATTTAATTACTATTTTTAGATGAAAGGAAACTGATATATTTTACACATGATGTAATTACTATTTTTAGAAGAAAGGAAACTCCCATTTTGTACAGTAGACCAATAGGACATCTATATATTTTGATGTGTTCGATGGACACAACATTGAATAACAACTGGCTACGGGAGGCCAAATTCACATTTAATAGCTAATTACGCTTAAGCGTAATGCCATTACACTCACACGTAATGCTATTATGCTTAATCGTAATGCCATTACACTTAAGCTATAAATACCTCACTCACAACAACGTTACGCTTAATGATTAATCGTAATGCTATTATATATATGCTTAAAAGGCCCACTTAATTTTCGAGTCGCCGATTATTGATATACGGTTTTAATAACAATCTATGTCATAAGATATGATTAAAATACTATAATTCATCGCTATTTGAAACATCTGTGTCTCAGAAGATGCCCACAGAGAAATGGAAAACTGCTGATATCATAGAATGACTCTCCCCCCCCCCCCTTTGGCTCCCAGAATGCAACATAATTCAAACTGTTTCAATGGAAGGGGAAGAACTCTATCTTTAATATATAGAGTTATTCCCCCTGGCAAAGAAAGAGTTAACCAATCTCGAGTACTGCAGCACTCATGGTCCAAACTTGCTACATAGTAATCTTGGCTTAAATTGACATGCTGTACAACCAGGCGTAAAATCATGCAAAGTTTGCACTTTTTAACTTGGCATTTTCTAACATGTATTTTGTTTGCATTGTTTTATGGGCTGTAACACTCTGGCTTGTGAACAAATCATACCTAATAAACATATTGATCATAAAAATTTACAGCCTACATGTACAAAGCCAACTTGAACAAAACAAAGTAGCACTTGTAAGTGAAAATTTACCTTTGTCTGGTATCAAAATGATGGCCATTTTATAAGGCAATTGTAATGTAACGTCAGTCACGGTAATGTCAGTCACAGAAAAAAAAGGACAGCAATATTAAACGTTTCCATCAATTAGAAAATAATTTGTGTTCTATTGAAGAGTATCCCCTTACCAATTTTGGCGACTAATAACTAATTCCAGAATGCCTGTAGTTTTGGAGAAAGGTAATCTCTATACGGGTGCTCAAAATCCATGTCTTTTTTGTGTAACGTCAGTCACGACGTCATTTTCCCACATCTTTAATTAATCATGAAGGCAACTAGCACATTGGTATTATCACCCTGAAGCATCACCAAGGAACTAACTTTATGACTATTTAACAAGTATGAAAAAGATATTGTTTCAGTTTTATAGGCTAATGAAGGAATGGAAAATTCATGTCGTAACATCAGTCACGCGTGGAATTGCCCTTATGATGACACACCCCTGACCTGTATAGTTTTTGGTATCGATCAGTTGAACGGTTTAGAAATTATTAACACATTGCATCCACACATTGGCATGTGCTATCCGATGCTATAACCAAAGTATTTTTTGTCCAATTGTGTTCATATTTGATATGTAGGTTTATGATGACACACCCATCACCTGTATAATTTTTGGTATTGACTGGTTGATCGGTTTAGAAAATAATTAACCCTGCTATCCAGTGCAATAAGTTGAACATATTTCTTCTGATCTGCCTCATATTTCTTACCTAGGTTTTTCTTAGCATGTTCTTCATCTGTATGTTTTTTGGTATTGTTTAATTAACCCTTTTCGCTCTTATTTTTACTTAGAATTCACGCAAGCTGCTATGACTCAAACATTTTTCATCTGATCATCACCAAATTTGCTATACGAATTTCTCACCCCTAAATACAGATTGCAGGCCTTTAGATTAGGCTAATTTGGGGACATTTTGGGGACCGAGGTGATGGGTTTGCATGAGGGGAGGGGGGGGGGGGGTATCCCCTTGTGATTATTGGGGGTACGGGGTTTTCCCCGGGAAGAATTATTTTTTAAAGTAAACCTAAAATGGAGGCTGTCTGGTTGTTCTGAAGCATATGAAAGGTGAAAGAAGTGAACCAATGGCCCCCATATCATCTCCTGGCAACTTGGGCTTATATCAGCATTCAGCAAGTTATGTTACATACATGTACCCTTATATTTTCAAGTTTTGTAGGTCACAAATTATTGAATATTGGGAATATTGGATCATTTGACATCAACAAAGCCATTTTAATGATGTATGGTGCTTGAAAGTTCACCAAGCAGTTCACCAACACACTGATCATGGGTATTTCCAATTAAAATTTAATTTAATCTAACTATATGTATATGTGAACCTGAAAAAAAGTTAGAAAGTTGATTTGTTGTGGTCAAATGAAGCAATATACACACACAAACAGGTCATAAAAAGGGTGATTTTGCGGTGACATTTTGTCAAATGTGCCCTCTAATTTGGGGACATTTCTATAATTTGGGGACATCGGTAAACGCTGCGAGTTGTGGGGAATATTAAGGCCTGGATCATTGTGTTCGAATATTGGTTTGATCCAATATATTTTAACAGAGATATGGTCCTTTATAATCAAGATATAATACCTGTTTGCCACTGCCAATTTGAAGAGAACATATCACACAGACCCAGTGTGTTATTGGAATGAGTTATTTATAGCTATGGACATTAGATAGTACATGCTAAGCCTGACCAGTGGTGACTGGCAGTCCTTGTTTATCATATGTCAAACTTTGATTGATGACTTTCTGGTCCAGTTCTGTTTTCTGTGCAATATTAAGTTAACCCCTTTGTTGAAACAGGTTCATTACATTAGTTAATGTACACTGTATAAGACACCTATTCTAAAATAATAAATTGGAATAGTCCATTTTTACTTTGTCGGGATGTCTTAACCCTTTACCCAACAGAAGGGCCCTGTGCCAATGCATTCTCTTATATATGCGAGTCGACCATAGGTCGCCTCGCATATATAAGAGAATGCATTGGCTTAACACATTAAAAATTATAAAATTGTTAAAGAATGTAAGAAAAAATGGTAAAAAGTGTTAAAAAAAGATTTTTTTTAGGCCAATGCATTCTCTTATATATGCGAGGCGACCTATGGTCGACTCACATATATAAGAGAATGCATTGGCACAGGGCATAACTGTAACTATCACAATGTGGTCAAGGAGCCGGTTCCAATGATATCCATATTTGTATGGTTCTATTGAGACAGACCGAAGATATTTTAGGCTGTTGAAGCTTTATTTGGCCGGTTTGTTGGGTAAAGGGTTAAGCATTTCACAGCATTTTCACAGAACTGCATGGGCAGGGTTCTACCAGTATGTCACTGTCTGTTATGTTTGTGTCTAAGAGTATTTTGTTAACCATCACTTATCCAGGTGAATTTATTTAACTGGACAAATGGATCTCTAGGCCCTTGGATCATTGGACTTATATTGGATCAAACAGGGCTGAGATAGGAGATTTAACACCTCCGCCCACTGCTCTACAAGAGAAACTATTAATGTGTTATAATGTCATCTGTATATAGGATGTTAAACCTTTTCGTCTATGTAATGAGGTTTATAGCAATTACTGGCATGTTGGTAGCATATCTCTAATAGAGATAATAGTTATTCAAATTATTCAAAGTCCCAGTGTTCTCCATCCCGATAGATAAACTCTCTTGTTCTATCTGTTGTATGCTTTTTAGCCCACTTGAGACAGTCTCTGGTTGAGCTATAGTCGTCACTCCTCGTCCATCCATCCGCCGGGGCATCATTTGCAGCAGCCATCTTGGATTTCAAATTGTCCGCATTTATTGGAGAATTGTTTTGAAAATTTACTGTCATGTTCTGGATCACCTCCAGATATGAACTATCAAATTTGAATGATTTACAATGAAAACATGGCCACTGGCAACCATCTTGTATTTTACTCTTTGTATGACTTAATCGTTTGCCGCATCCTACAGGCCACCTGCCTCATCCGATCATCACAACACTTCCTAGTGATCTTCGGGGTGACCTCTAGATGGGAGCTGTCATTTTTTTTTTTTTTTGAAATTCATCAAAAAACATGGCCGCCAGCAGCCATCTTGGATTTCAAATTTGACGCCATCACCGCACCCTGGTCCCTGCAGCCTGCATTTATTGGAGAATTATTTTGAAAATTTACAGGCATGTTTTGGATTTTTCCTCTAGATGGGAGCTATTAAATTTTAACGATTTTCGATGAAAAACATGGCTGCCAGCACCCATCATGGAATTTACTCTTTGCATGACTAAATCCTTTGGCACAGGCCAAAATCAAAAAGACCTGTGTTTCTGGTGAATCGCCCACCCCTATTCCGGCGCCCCCGACCCTTTTCATTTGATTGATTTTGCAAAATTAGTACGCATCCGATTTTATTTTCCTTGTAAACTGATTCATTTCCAAAAAAATGGACACATTGCATGTACTGTTAAATTGGAAATTATACCAAACTCAGTTGGGTCATAGCTTAATCAAATTTTTTCATGTTTTATTCAATAAAACAATAAATTACAATACATGTATATTCTAATATTATGTACTTAGTTTTATTATTTTATAGTACATTACAAACAAGGAGAAGGAGTCCGGGAGGGGGGCGAGTATTCATATTTATTTTGAGCAAAGTTGAAAATAAAATTAAAAAATAAAATAAAATGAAAAGCCACCCGCCTGCCCCTATTTTTTTCTTGCATGTCACCAGAAACACAGGTATATATTTTTTTGGCCACACCCTACTGACCACATCCCTCATCCGATCATCACCAAACTTCATATGGATCTTTTGGGTGACCACTTGATGATAGCCATAAAATATTTCCAAATCTCATTGAAAAACATGGCTGCCAACGGCCATCTTGGATTTCACTCTTTGTATGACAAAATCCTTCGGTGCACCCAAGAGGCCAACTCCCTCATGCGATCATCACCAAACTTCATATAAATCTTCGGGATGACCTCTAGATGGGAGCCATCTCAGATTTTATTCTTTCTATTAGTATTACTGCAGCCAAATTTGTTCCTCCGATTAATCCCAAACTGTTTATGCATCTTCTGGGTAACCTCTAATTACTTATAAGCATATAAACTGTCTGAGTTCCCCAATGCTCTATGGACTGTAATATACATTGTATGGCATGATCCCATTTCCAAGTTGAGCTACAGTTTCATTGACTTTCATTTAAAATGTCGTGAAAAATGATTATATGCCCCTTATAAAAATGGCTCTATACCCTTGGACAGGCTACTAATATGGCCCCTTGCTCCATTTTAAAGGGCATGGACGTCCATCCATCCGCCCATCTGTCAACAATCGTCTTCTCCAGAACCATAAGACCGAATGGGTTCATATTTGGTGTGGTGTTCCCTGGGTGACTCACATTCAGATTTGTTAAAATGAGGTCAGAGATGGGGATTTAACACTTTTGCTTCCAATGAGTTAAGTTCAACTTGTCAACATATCCTACGAAATCACTAAACCATTGGATCTCACAGTTAGAGGTCCTTGGATAATGTGAATAGGGATGGAGTTATGAGATTTAAAACTACCCCCACCGACCACAAATACTTTAACCCCTTCTGAAGACAAATTATTTGAGCTTTTGAATTCAAGTTGGGTTCTGATATTCCTGTGATCATATCTTGAAAATTATCAGTTATTGATGTAACAGTTGTTACAATACCGGTAGTAATATGTATATATAGGCTGTTAACTCTTTTCATCTATGTTAAGAGGTGTAGATCTATTATGCTGATAATTTTAAGGAAAAAGTATCAGTGGTGCCAGCATGGGGGATAATCCTTCCCTGAATTTTTTAACAACTTTTGAGGAAAATGAATTCACTTCAACTGTTGAAAGATACCGTTTGAAAATTACTAGATGAATGAATCTCTTAGATTGGGATTTACATTGGTTCAAATAGGGGCAGAGATAAGAGACTTATTTCTCCACACCCTACCTGTTTATATGCTGTTAATTTAGTACTGGTATAATAATATTTAGATTAATAATGATTTATAAGCTGACATGGTGTGGAAGGGGGTGGGTAGGTGAGGACAATGTTAGGGGCAATGGGGAGTATAAAGGGGGAGGTTGAGTTTTGGCCCCCATACTTTAATCAAAATTTTAAACAGTTGGAAATTTCATGCCTGATACAAAGTTAGTTGTAAATTTGATTTTCACACCAAAAATAGGTTAGAATTGTTATGATAGTTTGATTTTCCAACCACTATTTTTTTAGGCCAATATTCTGATTAAACTATTGGACCGAAATGGCCACATATTTAACTTTATGTCAGGTTGGCCACAGATTTTTACTTTATGGGGGGATGTCAGGTTGGAAATTCCCAAAAGTTGGAGAGCTTGAATATTACCAGTTGTAAAATTCCAACCTAACAGGGAAGTGCAAAAGGAATTCTGTAAACTTAGGACTGTGGTCTGATTGTCTTGTTTAAAAGGGTGGGGGGGGGGGGGGAGGGGGTTGAGATTTGTCAGTGGTGTGCAATTAGAAATTTCAAAGTGAAGAACCCTGCTCAACAGAGAACTCCCAACTATGTCCCTGTTTAGAACTATCTGTCTTAAGTGATTTTGACAAGACAGTATTCAGAATCCCAGTCTTCTCAGTATTTGCAGTCAGGTAAGCGACCCCACAGTCATTGAATGTCTTGTATTACATGAACACCACTCTGAATGAGTAATAGACCATTCCAATGTATACTTCTATAAATGAATGGGAGAATTCATTCTGTGTAGAAAGGGTCAAAGCGGTTAAACTTCCGGTAGATCAATATTTCAAAGAATGTATAAAATACCCTTTGCATTGTTGTTGTTCGAATTAAATTTTCTATATTCGATTTCAAGATGCCTTGACATTACGGAATTGAAGTCAGAAGGCACAGTTCCATGACAACTGAAACACCTTTGTCCTTAGTCCTTCCCTACATACGAAAGTCAAAACAGCTCAGCCAAAATCAGTCGCGTATTCAAATCCAAGTCTCCACTCATTCCAATATTTAAGCAATAATTTCAAATTATTTTTGCATTGAAAATGAACTCAGTGAACTGCTTGGTGATCATGCACTGAGTATCCTCAGTGGTTAAATGGGCAAAGCATATTTTGTCTACTGCAATATCATTTTGTAAATATTTTTAAAGGTACTCAATCCGATCAGACTGCCCCCATATCATCAAGATACAATAACAAGTTGTTATTAACAACATTTCTTCAAAATAGTTAGCTATTTATCAGAATCATTTAATTGCAACAAAATAAGCGAACCACTGTCAACTATGGTATCAAATTTCTAAAAACGTTTTTATTATCAACATTTTGTTCAACGAAATATGGCCATATTATCACATGAGTATCACAAAATTTTACCGTCTGTTTGACAATGTTTTTCTAGTCCACAAATAATTGCACATCTCAAGAAATAACAAACTTAAAAAATTGATATCCGATCACTCTGAGCTTTGATGGGTGGGTTCCTCGACTCGAATCAAATATTGATTACGCCCAGAGCCAACGGAATAGTAATTTAAGGGCGTTAATTCGGATAAGGTATCTTGAAATATAGGAAAGGAGTGGAGACTTGGATTTTAAAACTGTTCACGAATGGTCTCAAATTCATGAACTACATGTACTACTTATTCATTCATGTTCATGAATAATTCATGAACTGTTCTTTATTATGTAACAGGGGAGGGTCATGTGACGATTGTTATATGAGTTTGTTATGTTTTTCTTAGTGCTTGGCATAAGACTAACAATGTTACTTGTAATTGTTGGGAAACAACTATTGATAGATCACTATTTTGTAGTGACTGTGAACTGCAGCCTTTGTACTGAAATAAAATAAAATAATATGACATGAGTCAACATTACACATTGTTACCCTCCTCCCTATTTTACCCCCTTCCGATTGGCCCAAGTCACATGCCAGGGAACTTCACACTGTCACCCGCTGAGCCGGGAGACATTGTTTTTGTCACCCACCTAATGTTATATTGCAAGAATATATGCAAGAATATCTCCAAGCACACATCACTACGACTTACTATAATCATAAATCTAATATACCCCACAGGTTCGCAAAAAGACCAGTTGCAGTGTTTGCTAATTTGCATATATTTAGTGAGCACTTATATTCGAACTTTGAAAAGTGTTATTATGTACTTTTTATATTGAAACATCTGGATGATTCAATATCTACATGTCGACATTATGGTGCGAGATTGAACGAGTTGATCCCTTGAGGTCAGTTGGTTATAAATTATTGCTGGTGTGCAACGTAATGCATATGTTTGTTGCAAATTATCCTGTACCCTCATCCCTTATATCAAACCTATCCGCGATGTCTGCATTGTGATCACAGAAGTATTTTGAGTGGGGATTGCGATGTACTTGGGAGAATTGACACATATAAATGTACATTCATGAAAATGACAACTTCCCAATAGCTTCCGGGGATGAGCGTAATGAAATTAACATTGCGAGTAAATTCCTTGCATAACATGACATGGAATATGCCAAATTTCAGAAGGGGATAACATACTTCTATGGCTTATTGATGATATTGATGATCTAACCACCAAAATGATGGTAATTAAATGGTGATTATCAAATGTTTAGTGGCTTAACTATTTTTTATGGAACAGAAATCCTATAGGACGATACAAAGTTACTGAAAATATACATGAAAGAAAGCGATGACTTAGTGCCATATCGTGCATGTGAATGGCAAGGATTTTCTTCTTTAGTAATCGGATAACAAAACAGTTGTTCCCCTTCTTGGGAGACATTGAGATTTGTCACCCTCTCGAGAATGTAATGACATTCTGTTCTCGAGCAGATGACAAATCTCAATCTCTCCCTCGACAGTGGGCGACAAATGTATCATGCAAGGAAAGTATTGAAGCTGCAATTGATCACAGAAAAAAGCAGTATTAATGCATATTGTGATATACAGAACAGAAAACTGAATCCACTAATTGGCCAACTAGATTGTTTGTAAAACAATGATGGACCAAATTTCCACCCAGTCCAATGTTCATGATACTGTTTTTAGCTCAACTTTACTTTGTAAAGTTTGAGCTATTGCCATGGCTTGGTATCCGTCGTCCGTGTGTGCGTGTGTGTGTGCGTGTGTGATGCGTCAACAATTTCCTTTAGCACGGGCTACAGTTCGTACCTTTGGTCCGATTATTATGAAATTTGTCATGGATGTTGACATTGACATGTAGATGGGAACGAGTCATTTTGGGGTCATTCGGAAAAACAACATGGCTGCCAACGGCCATCTTGGATTTCAAAATTCAATCCATTAGCACGGGCTACAGGCCATACTGTTCGTCTTATTGTCATGAAATTTGTCATGAATGTTAACAATGACATGTAGATGGGAACGAGTCATTTTGGGGTCATTCGGCTGAAAAACATGGCCGCCAGCAGCCATCTTGGATTTTACTCTTTGTATGACTAAATCCTTTAGCACGGGCTTCAGGTCGTACCTTTAGTCTGATCATCATAAAATTTGTCAAGAATGTTAACAATGGCATGTAGATGGGAACGAGTCATTTTGGGGTCATTCGGCCAAAAACATGGCCGCCAGCAGCCATCTTGGATTTTACTCTTTGTATGACTAAATCCTTTAGCACGGGCTACAGTTCGTACCTTTAGTCTGATAATCATAAAATTTGTCATGTATGTTATCAATGGCATGTAGATTGGAACGAGTCATTTTGGGGTCATTCCGACTAAAAACATGGCCGCCAGCAGCCATCTTTGATTTCAAAATTTAATTCATTAGCATGGGCCACAGGTCGTACTGTTCGTCTGATCATCATGAAATTTGTCATGGATGTTAATATTGACATGTAGATGGGAACGTGTAATTTTGGGGTCATTCGGCTAAAAAACATGGCCGCCAGCAGCCATCTTGGATTTTACACTTTGTATGACTAAATTCTTTAGCACGGGCTACAGTTCGTACCTTTAGTCTGATCATCATAAAATTTGTCAGGAATGTTAACAATGACATGTAGATGGGAACGAGTCATTTTGGGGTTATTCAGCCGAAAAACATGGCCGTCAGCAGCCATCTTGGATTTTACTCTTTGTATGACTAAATCCTTTAGCACGGGTTTCAGGTCGTACCTTTAGTCTGATCATCATAAAATTTGTCATGAATGTTAATAATGACATGTTGATGGTAACGGGTCATTTTGGGGTCATTCGGCCAAAAAATATGGCCGCCAGCAGCCATCTTGGATTTTACTCTTTGTATGACTAAATCCTTTAGCACGGGCTACAGTTCGTACCTTTAGTCTGATCTTCATAAAATTTGTCATGGATGTTAACAATGGCATGTAGATGGGAACGAATCATTTTGGGGTCATTCGGCCGAAAACATGGTCGCCAGCGGCCATCTTTGATTTCAAAATTCAATCCATTAGCACAGGCTACAGGTCGTACTGTCTGATCATCATGAAATTTGTCATGGATGTTAATATTGACATGTAGATGAGAACGTGTGATTTTGGGGTCGTTCGGCCAAAAAACATGGCCGCCAGCAGCCATCTTGGATTTTACTCTTTGCATGACTAAATCCTTTCCCGCGGGCTACAGGTCGTAGCTTTGATCGGAACTTCATGAAATTTGTCATGGATGTTAACAATGACATGTAGATGGGAACGAGTCATTTTGGGGTCGTTCAGCCAAAAAACATGGCCACCAGCAGCCATCTTGATTTTACTCTTTGCATGACTAAATCCTTTGGTGCAGGCTACAGGTCGTACCTTTTGTCTGATCTTTATGCAATTTGCCATGATTGTTGACATTGACATGTAGATGGGAACGAGTGATTTTGGGGTCATTCGGCCAAAAAACATGGCGGTGGCCATCTTGGATTTCAAAATTAAATCCATTGGTGAGGGCTACAGGTTGTACTGTTAGTCTGATCATCATGAAATTTGTCATGGATATTAATATTGACATGTAGATGGGAAAGAGTGATTTTGGGGTCGTTCAGCTAAAAAACATGGCCGCCAGCAGCCATCTTGGATTTTACTATTTGCATGACTAAATCCTTTCCCGCGGGCTACAGGTCGTAGCTTTGGTCGGAATTACATGAAATTTGTCACGGATGTTAACAATGACATGTAGATGGGAACGAGTCATTTTGGGGTCGGTCGGCCAAAAACATGGCCACCAGCAGCCATCTTGGATTTTACTCTTTGCATGACTAAATCATTTGGTGTGGGCTGCAGGTCGTACCTTTGGTAGGATCTTCATGAAATTTGTCATGGCTGTTGACATTGACATGTAGATGGGAACGAGTCATTTTGGGGTCATTCGACCAAAAAACATGGCCACTGGTGGCCCATCTTGGATTTCAAAATTAAATCCATTGGCGCGGGCGGGCTACATGTCGTACTATTCGTCTGATAATCATGAAATTTGTCATGGATGTTAATATTGACATGTAGATCGGAACGAGTCATTTTGGGGTCGTTCGGCCAAAAAACATGGCCGCCAGCAACCATCTTGGATTTTACTCTTTGCATGACTAAATCCTTTGGCGCAGGCTACAGGTTGTAGCTTTGGTCGGATCTTCATGAAATTTGTCATGGCTGTTGACATTGACATGTAGATGGGAACGAGTCATTTTGGGGTCATTCGACCAAAAAACATGGCCACTGGTGGCCCATCTTGGATTTCAAAATTAAATCCATTGGCGCGGGCGGGCTACATGTCGTACTATTCGTCTGATAATCATGAAATTTGTCATGGATGTTAATAATGACATGTAGATGGGAACGGGTTCTTTTGGGGTCATAAGGCCAAAAAACATGGTCACCAGCAGCCATCTTGGATTTTACTCTTTGCATGACTAAATCCTTTGGCACAGGTAAGACATTTCTATCAGCATCTTTCCTATTTCTCCATTTACTGTAAACCATTAAATTATTCCCCTACCTAAGTTGAGCTACAGTGTCATTGACACTTTCATTTCCAAACCTTTCACAGTGCATAAAATTTCAGGCGATTAATCTTTTCGTTCGCATACAGGTTATGCAAAATGATGGATGGGTTAACGTGACTAAGCTGCCCAAACATTCTCACCTGCATTACTTGTGATGCACGGACATCATCATCAATTATTAGATTCATTTAAACATTGAATTCAAATCTAGAAGGTGCTTATTATTTCTAGTACATGTATTGTGGAATACATTTTAAATCAGTTGCTATGAGACATTGCTGACCACTAAATTTTTTTACAACAATTTTATGTGATACACATGTAGATGTACTTATATTTAAAAAATGATGCTCAAGTTATCTAGGGGGACTTGGCCCAAAAAATTGGGTTTACCAAATTTTCTTGCATGACCGTGCATTGGATAAACAAAAAACAAACCACATAACCTGTGTCAAAATTGGATGCACTGCTTTCATGAGTCAAACCACTGTGTATGTTAAGAGTTAAAATGCACAATATTTTGATGTTGAACAAGTTCACAGCAGGTGTACTATTCATCTTTTGTGCATAAATAATTATGATAAGAAGTTTGATCACCAGTCATTTCTCACCGAAAAAATCTTAATAAATACATGACATGAAATCAGTGTTGTTGAACAAGTTTTGAAAGGATTCTGTCAAACATGAAACTTCCTTGTTAGTGACTGATGTTCAGTTGATAACAGGATCCAAACGAGCAAGATTACTTCCTTGTTGATTCAGAAATGTGCTTTGATTTCTCAGCTCAACGTCTCTGAAGCTGTCATCAATCTAAGAACTGTCAGAACTGCAGACATATATACCTATACTAGTATCATTCCTCATTGAGATATTGTGTTTACACCTCATTGGATTATTAATAGTTTGTTCAAGGTTGATGAACAGCTTTATGTGAAAGCGAACTACGCATGTAGGATTATAAGCTCTCTGATCTGCTGAATATTGTTGCTCCTTGGATAAAGTACAAATAGAAAAAGACTTCAGTTAAAATACTTGTATTATGAAGATAAAATTCATGTCTGACTCAAGGATTATAAGCATATACTGTATCCTGCTGTGGCATACATGTTAGCTATTGTTGAACATTGGATTGAATATAAAAACAACTTAGTTGAAATTCCTGTAAGACAAGAATACAAGTCGAATATTGTTTTCTGATGTGGCATAGTTATTTTTGGACGTTGGATAAAATATAAATAAATTTAGTTGAAAAACTTGTGTGACAAAAAACAGTTATAATCTGGCTATTTCTGCACATCTCAGACACAAGTTTATCAAGAACCAGATCCTATTGTGGCTGGATTAAATTTTAGTCCAATAAGCATCTGAATTCTTAACTAGGAAATGCTGTGTTTATGTATGAAATACTACAGAAATGCCTAAAATCTGAGGCTCTGAGACTTAAGAACATACATTTAGTGTTATCCTAAGACCTGTCAGAAACATTCTCAACATGGCTTCACGCAACAGAACAATTGTGGCTCATCATCCGAACAACCAGACCGTCGTTCTGGTTTCTAATAATAAACATGTGGCAAAGACCAGTACTCACAGTAGGAATATGAAAAAGAGACCACAGCATATTGAGTCGTTACTGCTCAGTGACCAAGAAAATCATCAGCTATTCAAGATGCTCAGAGATGGAGAAATTGTAATTTTCGATTTTACCTTACATTGATGAATTGTAATCTTGGACTTTTTTCACACTTGTTGATATGAAGAATGTGTATTCATTGGAATTGCATCAATTGCGTACATGGAATATAATGGAAGTGGAATATAAGCCGGAACTACTTTGTGTTGATGTTGTCGCCATGAGAGATGACATAAATCACCTATCTGATTGTGTTGTTGCCCCAATATTTGATGGTTTTTCATCAGACTTAAAGCACAATTGATGGTACTAATAGTATAAATGGAGTTCAGAGTCTAGAATTTATCTTACTCGAGACAATGGTGTGGAATAAATACAGAACACAACTTGCAACAGAATCTTAAATCTTCATCCAACTCGTTGCATTGCGCATAGTCACATTTCACTCAGGCTACACTATCATGAAATATATCCTTGCGCTGTCTACAACTCATTTGTTCAAAGATTATCAAATAAGATGCATTACTGTCTATGGAACTTACTAGACATTTGAAAACATAGTGTTTTCTTGAACTGAAAGTATGACTAAGCTCTATTAACCCTTTCAGTGCCAGGGGCCGATCTCATCAGCCCTAATTTACGGTCTGTAAAATCGGCCCTAGATTTAAATTTTTTATTAAAATTGTAAAAAATAATAACAAATGATGAAAAATTGTTAGGCCAATGCATTCTCTTATATATGCGAGGCTACCTATGGTCGACTCGCATATATAAGAGAATGCATTGGCACAGGGTATATGGGTTGATACAAAAATCGGACCTGGCACTCAAAGGGTTAATGAACATCAAGCATGCCTAAAAACATGGTGCTGGACATTTGCAGAATGAGGCCCCCAGAAGGTGAATTTAGTGACACTACCCTGCAGTTTTTTTAGAAACTTCTTTAGAAATTTTTGTTTTCTTTTTTTGTTTAGTTTCTCTATAACCACAATTTGGCAGACCATACAATGCATAATTGAGGTGCCCAATGGGTGCACATCACAATCTTCACCATCTGGGAACGTAAATCTGTGTCTGGGTCTCCCATAGCAAATGAGGCCATACAGAATGAGCCTCAATGAGGTCCCCAGAGGATGAATTTGGTGATGCTAGCCAGTAGTACAGGGTTGCGTCACTAAATTTACCCTCTGGGGACCTCATTCTGCAAATGCCCAGCACAATATTTTGAGGCCTGACATCAATAATTTCTTGGAGAAATGAGATAGTTTAATTCATAAATTAGTATGGATTAGCACAGTTACGTGTAGTTGTTGAGGGTTATTCATAGGGCGATGCTCAATTAGGACAAACATATTATCACTGAGGTATTCACCCTCTGGGTACCTCATTCTGCAAATGACTGACACACTATTATGCTTGCTTGATAATCTCTAACCTAGACATGTCACTTTACCAAGAGATTATACTTCTTGATCATATTTTGTAAATTTTAACCGTGTTAGTATCAATCCTACATTGAATAGTAACCTATGTATTCTTCCCCAATTTTTTCAGACCCTAGCCACAGCCGTGGTTCAGGTTTTCCTGGCCAACCCTCCAGACAGATCAAGATGGAAGAAGCACTGTACTGGTGTAGTGTGCTTCATAAAGGATAACCCCAACAGGTCATACTTCTTCAGGGTGTTCGATATAAAGGTAATTATCTTATTAATCTTAGGTCAATGGTGCTGGCCTATTATTAGATGCACTGAATTTTTAGGTATCTTTTTATGCATATCTGCATGGGCTCTCCCTTTAATTTTGATTCTTAAAGGTACTCAATCCGATCAGATGCTCCTAAATTACTTTTGGCTTCGGGGGTAAAAAATATTTGATTCAAGTCGAGGAACCCACCCATCAAAGCTCAGTGATCAGATATCGATTTTTGAAGTTTGTTATTTTCTCATGATGTGTCACAGACGCACGTGGTCAAACGGACGAAGATGCGGATGAAGAAGGATAACTCTAAAATCAAGTGGTTATTATTACCACTTGATTTCCACCCATCAAAGCTCAGTGATCAGATATCGATTTTTGAAGTTTGTTATTTTCTCATGATGTGTCACAGAAGCACGTGGTCAAACGGACGAAGATGCGGATGAAGAAGGATAACTCTAAAATCAAGTGGTTATTATTACCACTTGATTTTAGAGTTATCCATCTTTATCTGCATCTTTGTCCCTTTGACCACGTGTTTCTGGCCCACAAACAATTGAAATAACAAACTTTAAAAATCGATATCTGATCTCTCTGAGCTTTTTATGGGTGGGTTCCTCGACTCGAATCAAATATTTTTTACCCCGAAGCCAAAGAAATAGTAATTTAGGAGCGTCTTATCGGATTGAGTACCTTTAATTTCCTGCGATATCATCATGTGAGAGGCAGAGAAACACACATTAATCTGTAGTAAATTTCAGATCAAAAGTTAACATTATTATTAGCATAGACAGTCTATGGGCTACTAGGGCAAATTTGAGCCTGTTGGTAAGCCTTGAAATAGTGCGTCAGTCATTTGCAGAATGAGGTCCCCAGAGGGTGAATTTAGTGTCGCTACCCAGCACAGCAGGCTAGCATCACTAATTTCACCCTTTGGGGACCTCATTCTGCTTAGGCCTCATCTATAGTATCTATAGTCTCAAATTAACGTTGATTTTAGTTACTTTTCCTATTCTGTTCAGTTTCTATACACCCATAATATAAAATGCATAATCTATGAGCTATGCGGAGTAGCATCACTAAATTCACCCTCTGGGGACCTCATTCTGCAAATGACAGACACACTATTTCAAGGCTTGCCATTGTGTTTTCTTGAAAGCATGCATGAATAGCAGAGTGAAGTTACATCTCCCTAAGATAAAAAGAGAGAAATGTGAGAAGATATCTCCCTCTACTCTAGACTGGTTCCTGAACTAATCGTATAACGACCCATCACTAGATACTAACCCTTTCTATACTAAATGGATTGTCCCAGTCAGTGAACCCTTTCAGTGCCAAGTCCGATTTTTGTATCAACCCATATTTCCTTGATCATTTTTCAAATTTATTGATTTTAATAATGTGATACATTGATGGAAAGAGCTCTAAGATACAAAAATCGGACTTGGCACTGAAAGGGTTAAAAATTCATAAACTCAATGAACTTCACTCAGTAGTGGTCAGTACTCTCGAGTGCCATATAAACTTACGTGTATGCTTATTAACTGTTTCATGACTGGAGCTGCACTGGTGCAGCATTAAAGAACTTGTGCCAATTCACTCTCTTATATATGCGAGTCTCCCATAAAGAGTTTTGCATATATAATAGAAAGCGCTGGCTTACAATGCCAAGGTAAATATTGTTAGGCCATTGCATTCTCTTAAATATGCGAGGCTCCCTCGCATATATAAGAGAATGCATTGGCACAGGGTTTTTGCAAAATTTCAGGAAGCTCCAGTCAAGGAAGGTTGAATGTGCAGAAAAAATTCCTGCCTTTACGGTTGTCAGTTGACCATGTACGTTAATTAATCTTTGCTCGAGAAAAAATTACAATTCTATCTTCAAATGCAATTGATAGAACTGTATCGCGATGGTTGAGACTGGAAAAACAAATTACATTGTAACTAAAATGAAAGCACTCTGCTTTTATATCCATAGGGATAATAGTACTGAGTGAAACAATTTGTAAATTTCATACGTGACTGGCCATGTTGCGAATGAAAATTCAAAAGCAGTCCCACCCTGTAATGTTATTCCGCCCTCTACTGTTATTTCTTTTTGCATCATTTTCCACTCTGTACTTTTATTGCTCACTCAATGGCTTATTTGTGTGAAATACAGCAAGATACAGAAGATTTTATTACGTTCAATAAACAATTGTGTATTGTTCTTGAAGAATACAAACCGATTACGTCAACGTCATTAGCGATGTCAACCGTAGCAGACAATTTCTTCATTAAATTATTAGGTATAGTCTACACTAAGCACACTTTGTGCAATTAAATAAACAATATAGATCAAAATTTTATTATAGTACAAGCTACAATCTTCAGAGTGTGCAATAAACATAGAACAACACAGTTTTGTGAACATGTTAATGTTATTGCACTCATTTGTCATGCCGCGAAGTAAAAATTGAACCTCCGGTTTTCGTTTTACCATCGCGTCAGAACAAACTCATGCAATAACGTTGTCATGTTCACACACTTGTGTCGTTTTATCTATTTATTCCATACTAATATTTGGCACTCATAATAACTGCACATTTTACATAAGGCCAAACAAAAAGATACCTGTGTTTCTGATGACATGCATACAAAAAATAGGTGCGGGGTGGGGTGGGTTGGGTTTTCATTTTATTTTATTTTCAACTTTGCTCAGACTGCTTCTCCTTGTTTATAAGGTACTATAAAATAATAAAAATAAGTGCATAATAGTAGAATATCGTGTAATTTATTTTTTTATTAAATAAAACATGAAAAAATAAATTTGATTCGGTTGTGACCTAATTGAAGTGTGGTTTAATATCCGGTTTAACAGTACACGCGATGTGTCCATTTTACACAGAATGAATCTGTTTACAAGGGGAAAAAATTGGATGCGTACTAATTTTGTAAAATCAATAAAATGAAAACTTTCGGAGGCGCGGGATAGGGGTCGGTGGTCTTTTTTATTTTGACCTAAGTTGTTATGAGATGTTGTGGCAGATAAAGGATATACAAAGTCAAATATCATGGCTCTTTATGTTACTATAAAATTATGCTCTCTTGAGCTTTGTATGCATTTTAAACCAATATTGTTCAATGAGATGTGTTTTAACCCTTTCAGTGCCAGGTCCGATTTTTGTATCAACCCATATACCCTGTGCCAATGTATTCTCTTATATATGCGAGTCGACCATAGGTCGGTTCGCATATATAAGAGAATGCATTGGCCTAACAAATTTTCATCATTTGTTATTATTTTTTACTATTTTAATAATTTTTTCTTATATTCTTTAACAGACTTATTTTGTAGGTTTAGCGCCAGGGAATCTTACGTTTTTCATGGGCATCAAAATTATTACTATGAATACTTGGTGATAGTTTTGAGTTATAACATGCCCCTAAGGCTTTATTCAACCCAAAAAAATCTTTAAAAAAATAATTTTTTTTTTTTTTTTTAAATTTTATTAGGGCCGATTTTACAGACCGTAAATTAGGGCCGATGAGATCGGCCCCTGGCACTGAAAGGGTTAATATAACTGATCTTAGTTGTTGCATTCAACATAGTGCAAGATATTGGTGGAAGATTATTTATAAACATGATAATTATTAATGCTTATTTTCAGAAACACATAGTTATATGGGAACAAGAAGTCTACAACCAATTCAAGTATAAATGTCCTAGAGAATATTTCCATACATTTGAGGCTCAGGTGAGTGGTTTAACCCTTTCTGTGCTAAATGGACTCTCCCATTCAGTGATAATGATATATACATAATAATAACATTGGAATGGTTTATTATACCCTCACTTTCTCTCTCCGTCAGTCCGTCCGTCCGTCCGACCTCATAACTCGAACAACTATGAACCGATTTCAAAAAAATTTTGTATACATGCTTCTCACAATACCCTCTCTACATGATGCGGCTAGGGATTGGCTCAGACTGTTTTTCGTAATATTACACTTCATTTTCGACTTATTTTGACTTAGAAAATTTTGTCCGACTTAATAACTTTAACAAATATGAAACAATTTGAATAATTTTTAGCTCAACTTTACTTTGTAAAGTTTGAGCTATTGCCATGGCTTTGTCGTCTGTCGTCCGTGTGTACGTAAGCCGTCAACAATGCAGTCTACAGGTCGTACCTTTGGTCGGATCATTATGAAATTTGTCATAGCTGTTGACATCAACATTTAGACCAGAATGATTAATTTTGGGGTCATTCGGTAAAAAAACATGGCCGCCAGTGGCCATCTTGCATTTCAAAATTCAATCCATTAGCACGGGCTACAGGGCGTACTGTTTGTCTGATCGTCATGAAATTTGTCATGGATGTTAATATTGACATGTAGATGGGAACGAGTAATTTTGCGGTCATTTGGCCCAAAAACATGGCCGCCAGCAGCCATCTTTGATTTTACTCTTTGTATGACTAAATTCTTTAGCACGGGCTACAGGTCGTACTTTTAGTCTGATCATCATAAAATTTGTCAAGAATGTTAATAATGACATGTAGATGGGAACGAGTAATTTTGGGGTCATTTGGCCCAAAAACATGGCCGCCAGCAGCCATCTTGGATTTTTTTCTTTGTGTGACTAAATCCTTTAGCACGGGCTACAGGTCGTACCTTTAGTCTGATCATCATAAAATTTGTCATGAATGTTAATAATGACATGTAGATGGGAACGAGTCATTTTGGGGTCATTCGGTCAAAAAACATGGCCGCCAGCAGGCATCTTTGATTTTACTCTTTGTATGACTAAATCCTTTAGCACGGGCTACAGGTCATACCTTTAGTCCGATCATCATAAAATTTGTCATGGCTGTTGAAATTGGAATGTAGATGGGAACGAGTCATTTTGGGGTCATTCGGACAAAAAAAATGTGGCCATCTTGGATTTCAAAATTCAATCCATTAGCACAGACCACAGGTCGTACTGTTCGTCTGATCATCATAAAATTTGTCATGGATGTTAATATTGACATGTAGATGGGAACGAGTAATTTTGGGGTCATTCGGCCGAAAAACATGGCGGCCAGCAGCCATCTTGGATTTTACTCTTTGTATGACTAAATTCTTTAGCACGGGCTACAGGTCGTACCTTTAGTCTGATCATCATCAAATTTGTCACGGATGTTAACATTGACATGCAGATTGGAACGACTCATTTTGGTGTCATTCGGCCAAAAAACATGGCCGCCAGCAGCCATCTTGGATTTTACTCTTTGTATGACTAAATTCTTTAGCATGGGCTATAGGTCGTACCTTTAGTCTGATCATCATCAAATTTGTCATGGATATTAACAATGATATGTAGATGGGAACGACTCATTTTGGGGTTATTCAGCCGAAAAACAAGGCCGCCAGCAGCCATCTTGGATTTTACTCTTTGCATGACTAAATCCTTTGACACGGGCTGCAGGTCGTACCTTTGGTCGGATCATCATAAAATTTGTCATGGATGTTAACAATGACATGCAGATGGGAACAACTCATGTTTGGGTTATTCGGCCAAAAAACATGGCCGCCAGCAGCCATCTTGGATTTTACTCTTTGTATGACTAAATCCTTTAGCATGGGCTACAGGTCGTACCTTTAGTCTGATCATCATAAAATTTGTCATGAATGTTAATAATGACATGTAGATGGGAACCAGTCATTTTGAGGTCATTCGGCCAAAAAACATGGCCGCCAGCAGCCATCTTGAATTTTATTCTTTGTATGACTAAATCCTTTAGCACGGGCTACAGGTCGTACCTTTAGTCTGATCATCATAAAATTTGTCATGGCTGTTGAAATTGGAATGTAAATGGGAACGAGTCATTTTGGGGTCATTCGGACAAAAAACATGGCCACCAGCGGCCATCTTGGATTTCAAAATTTAATCCATTAGCATGGGTCACAGGTCGTACTATTCGTCTGATCATCATGAATTTTGTCATGGATGTTAATATTGACATGTAGATGGGAACGAGTAATTTTGGGGTCATTTGGCCAAAAAACATGGCCGCCAGCAGCCATCTTGGATTTTACTCTTTGTATGACTAAATTCTTTAGCATGGGCTACAGGTCGTACCTTTAGTCTGATCGTCATAAAATTTGTCATGGTTGTTAACGATGACATGTAGATGGGAACGACTCATTTTGGGGTCATTCGGCCGAAAACATGGCCGCCAGCAGCCATCTTGGATTTTACTCTTTGTATAACTAAATTCTTTAGCACGGGCTACATGTCGTACCTTTAGTCTGATCATCATAAAATTTGTCATGAATGTTAATAATGACATATAGATGGGAACGAGTCATTTTGGGGTCATTCGGCCAAAAAACATGGCCGCCAGCAGCCATCTTGGATTTTACTCTTTGTATGACTAAATTCTTTAGCATGGGCTACAGGTCGTACCTTTAGTCTGATCGTCATAAAATTTGTCATGGATGTTAACGATGACATGTAGATGGGAACGACTCATTTTGGGGTCATTCGGCCGAAAACATGGCTGCCAGCAGCCATCTTGGATTTTACTTTTCTCTTCATGTATATATAGTATTAGACATTCAACTTTCCACATTCCTAATTGCTCCATTGACTGTAATACATTAAATTATTCCCTTTCCAAGTTGAGCTACAGTGTCTTTACGTGCGCTCGCGAAACAGTATGGCGATCAGACAGATTCGTACGTAGCTTGGTGTCACCCTACTCCGTTTCACTCCATGACGTCACCAAAAACGACGTAAAACCTCGTGGCGTTCTGACATTTTTACTGTGCCGCGTTTTTGCTATGTTTATTTTATGTGTTGTTTTCGATTATTTGTTTGTCGCCGATATCGCCATTTGTCGGGATTCCCTGTTTCTATATTTAAAACTGGCATGCTCGTAGTGAGCCTCGATTTCGATTTTTTCTCCCAGGTCAAAATACGTCAGAGTTATGACAAAAATAGATCGACCTACATTTTCTCCATCATAACTCTATATCAAAGAGTCTATAGACTCCTTCGGGACCTACATAGACTCCTTCATTTGGATATTTTTACTTATAATTGGGAAGTTTTATCATTATTGGTTCGTGCGAAGACCTCTTTTTATCGTGTGGGAAAAGAGAGACATTCAAAACGCGATTTCGTAATTCGACGCAATAGGCTGAATAGCCTAACCTTCAGCCGAGTTCCGGGTCAAATACGACAAATGACGTAACACAAAACAAAACGCATTTGTTGACACAAACACCGTTTGAAGAGTTTATTATTACATAAAATGATCGTTATTGATTAATTATTGATTAATTATTGATATTTATTGTTGCATATTGGCTGCTATCAATATTTACACAAATGGTATTAATTATTTCTTATAATTGCTCCTTTGGTCATCTTTGACTATCGGAAAATGAAAATATGCCGCTGAAAAAAATGTAATCGATATTAAAGTCTCATCCTTTCGGCAACATGGAATTGGTTTTAATTACTTAAATGATTAATATAGTAATTTGCCTTTTATCTGTGATGAAATGAGAAATGGTAATTGTCTTTTTTTGCTAACATTAAATTAAATTAAATAAATTAAGTAAAATACAGTGAAATTATTTTTTAAATTATTGTTTATTACATTTTTGCGCACGTTGGCATCTCTCTGAGTGCATTCTAGTTGACACTTTCATTTCTGTACAAGCTTCTTGTGACACCATATCGATATCATTAGTCCGAATTTTTCTTTAAAGTTAAAAATCTTTTTTGTTGGGTTTACGGATAATGCGGGTTGAATTTGCCACGGTGGGGGTATGCTAACACGCGAGTGCACACCTCTTGTTATTCGTTTGGAGGGGTGTTCAAGAAATATGAGCAGACGAGAGACATACAAAACGATAGCAGAAGTGCAGAAGGATTCATATTCATTGGAGGGAAATGTTCAGTTAAAAAAAGTTCAACAAATGACAACCAATGGTCGTTTGTTGAACTTATTATCTGAACATTCCTAAGGGAACTTCTCATCAAAGAGTATTCAGTAAATAAAAGTTTGTCAATCTAGATTTCTGCTTGTTCCTAATGAGAATAGCCCTACATGAATTCTGTAAATTAGAAGTTACCTTTGGCAACATCTAGCATTTACATGGAAATCATGAAACCTGGATTTTAAGTGTGATCCCCCAAGGCAACACTGAGGGGTTCAACAAGAGGCATTCTGGAATCAAACCCCCATACATCAAGGGCGGATCCAATGTGTGGTGCACCCGGTGCATGTTTCAGTGTACCAGCACTTCCAAGCCTGAATATAGTGTGTCTGACATTTGCAGAATGAGGTCCCCAGAGGGTGAATTTAGTGATGCTATCCTGCACAACATCACCAAATTCACTCTCTGGGGACCTAATTCTGCTTAGGGCTCAACTGCTATGGGAAACTTAGGATCAGATTGAAGTTGGTGATGTTCACCCATTAGTCAACTTGATTATGCATTTAATCTTCTGCACATTAGGGGATACAGAAACTCAACATAAGGAAAAAAGTAACTAAATTTTTTTTTAACCCTTTACCCAACATAACGACCCTGTGCCAATGCATTATCTTATATATGCGAGTCGACCATAGGTCGCCTCGCATATATAAGAGAATGCATTGGCTTAACACATTAAAAATTATAAAATTGTTAAAGAATGTAAGAAAAAATGGTAAAAAGTGTTAAAAAAATATTTTTTTTAGGCCAATGCATTCTCTTATATATGCGAGGCGACCTATGGTCGACTCGCATATATAAGAGAATGCATTGGCACAGGGCATAACTGTAACCATCACAATGTGGTCAATGAGCCGGTTCCAATGATATCCATATTTGTATGGTTCTATTGAGACAGACCGAAGATATTTTAGGCTGTTGAAGCTTTATTTGGCCGGTTTTGGCCGGTTGTTGGGTAAAGGGTTAATTTGAGACTAGAGATACTTCCTAAGCAGAATGAGGTCCCCAGAGGGTGAATTTGGTGGTTTTGGCCCGCTGTGTGGGACAGTGTCACTAAATTCACTGGGAACTGGACTACCCGCCCCTGAGTCAACCTGCCCTTCTTCTGTTTTTCGGGGCGGGTCATCCCAATATACGCGGGCGAGTTGTCCCGAAATTGTTTATTCATTAATTATGTCAATGTGCACTTTTAAAAGGTAATTGATGTGTCCGATAGTACATAAGATAGTATAGTTATTGCTAGATGTGTTCCCGGGTCTAGGACAAACATCCTTCCCCAGTGATTGTAACTGCAGGATTAATTGTATAAGTAAGCACAGTACGTGAGAGATATGAATGATATAGTATAATAACACACAAGCATAATTAACAAGATCATATTCTTAATTGGTTGTGACTGGTAGCAACCGTTTTGTTTTTAAACTTCATTCATTAAACTCGAATAAACATATTATTGTTGATACATTGTTGTGTTTAAGTTATATTATATTACATGTGCATATTATTTATTAGTACATCAAATAACAATCAATACAGAACAATTCACTTTCTTTTAATCCCCTCACATCTCCTAATTACAATATAATTTTTAGGCGGGCAGGTTTTCCCGGGGGGGGGGGGGGGTTGTCCCGTATCGAAATGGGCGGGTTGACTCAGGGGCAGGTAGTCACGGACCCAATTCACCCTCTGGGGACCTCATTCTACATATGTTGGACACACTAAATACACGCATGAGCACTTTGACAGAACGAATGTTCTGACACAACGGTAGGCAGGAATAATTTCATAACTACAGTAATGCCCTAAGTAATTGACTCCATAACCACAGCAGAATTATGGGTAACTTTTCAGGATTTAGTCGGCAATATGGCTTGTTGCCATTCATCGGAAAGCTCTCGGGGAGAGCTTTCCGATGAATGGCAACAAGCCATATTTCAGACTAAATCCTGAAAAGTTACCCATAATTCTGCTGTGGTTATGGAGTCGATTACTTAAGGCATTACTGTACAGCAAAGTATAGCTGACAAATAAATGTTCAACAAAACTGTAAAATTGCTTTGTCTGTTTGACCCATATTTCTGTTAATTTCAATAAAATTGCAGGATGCACAAGCTGCACTGAACTTTGCCAGTGAAGATGAAGCACAGAAGTTCAAAGCTGCCGTAGATTTGAAACTAAGAGAGAGAGTGGACAAGAGAAATGGTAATAGTAGATGCTTGCTTTTGTTCATTTGTTCATTGAATGTAGTTGTGTTTAATATTGAATAGAACAATTTCAATTGTGCAATTGTCTGTTGCATCATAAGAAGGTTGCTATGGTGACCACTGCTGCTGATGTCACATGGTCTATATCATGTAGTCATGACAGTTTGATTTTACAGAACATACTGGAATGAATTCTTCACAAGATGACATAGGTCAGATTTATATCCATTATTAATTAATGGTTATCTACTATTAAAACTTCACTATAGTTTATGCTTATGGTTGTGTAGGTCTATGAAATTTAGATTTATGTTTATGTCAAATTCTGGTATTAAAACTATGAAATTTTTTCCATCCATTGTAATTCATGTTTTATAGAGTAAAATACAGCCAGAGTGGAGTTTATGGAATGATTTAGAATTGACCTTTCATGAATCTTTTAGTCTGTAGGTCAAAAGTTGACTGCACCTTTCTTCAGATAAGATTGTTAACCCTTCCATGACTGGAGCTTTCTGAAATTTTGCGAAAACCCTGTGCCAACGCATTCTCTTATACATGTGAGGCTACCTATAGAAGAGAATACATTGGCCTAACAATATTTACCTTGACCATGTAAGATATGTGAGGCTTCCTATGGGAGACTCACATATATAATAGAATGCACTGGCACAGGATCTTTAATGCTGCACCAGCACAGCTCCCATCTTGAAAGGGTTAATTCCTTACTAAGTGTGTTTCTGTAATTATTTCTATTACAGAGAGGAAACGACAGAGTTCTCATCCTGGAATTGCCGCTCCACAGCGTAATGCAGGGACAGTTCCACTCTCTTCCCAGCCAGGTAATCATACAGTAATGCCATAAATAATCGACTCCCCACAGCAGAATTATGGGTAACTTTTCAGGATTTAGTCGGAAATATGGCTTGTTGCCATTTATCGGAAAGCTCTCAACCAGGATCTTGAAACATTGATTTGAGTAACAAATCAATGTTTCTAATCCATCCATGCCCATATCTATACCCCCCATCCAAAAGATGGGGTGGTATACTAGATTACATGCATCCGTCCATCTGCCCGTCTACTCATATATCTCAACCATGTGTTATCGTATCTCAATAAAATTTGGTATGCAGTTTGGCATCAGGAGGGCTTTCAAAAGAGGGCTCATTGACGTTCACATTTTCCATTCAAGGGTTATCCCTCTTTGTTTATCTGAAAATGTTGGATTTCCGTCCGTCCGCTCATATATCTCAACCATGGGTTATCGGGTCTCAATGAAATATGGTATGCAGGTAAGGCATCAGGAGGGCTTTTTTCACCTTTTCCATTCAAGAGTTATCCATCTTTCTTTTTCTGAAAATTTTGATTCTATCCGTCGTTCGTTTTGTCAAGTAATTTGTTCATTCATCATATTTTTTTCACAATTTGATTTCTGACCTGCCCATATTTCAATTCTCATCATGGGGGTATCCCAGCACCCGTGGGGCAACTTCCTGTATTTTGACTAAATGATAAACACCTCAACTTTATATCTTTCTATCATAAAACACCTGCAAATTGAAAATGGTAAATATTTCCACCATCTTGTTAACACTCTCTTTGATAGAGGTTGTGTGCCTATTGGTCGACATTTGGAGATCTTGAGTACTCTAGTCAATGTTTCGGAGAGCCGGGGTATCCAAATCAATGTTTTGTAGATGAATGGAAACATGCGAACTTGACAAATTAAGCGACTTTCAAGTTGTCGTCAAGCCTCACAGTGGGCTAGCATCACTAAATACACTCTCTGGGGATCTCATTCTGCTTGGGCTTCATCTTCTGGGAAGTATCTATAGGCTCAAATTAACATTGTTTTAGTTACTTTTTCCCCTTCTGGGAAATTTCTGGGATCCCCTAATTTGCAGAAGATCTTTTGATAAATTTGATTCACAACTCATCTATGACCCGTTGTGAATAAAATTTATCAATCTCGATTCATAAAATCTTATATCCAATCATAACTCATTGGAGATCCTCTGATGGGAGAATCCATTTAGTGAAGAAAGAGTTAAAGTTCTACATAATTTCAGAAATGTTCAAATTCAAATGTCCTGAATAACCAGAATGACCAAAATATTGATTAGGGTACCCAGGATCTCAAAAATCTTGCCCAATAGATGGGACGTCATAGTCTTACATGGGTTTTCTGATTTCATCCAATTTGACATTTTTAATCCATCCATGCTCATTTTATTGAATATTGAATATTCTATATAATTATTTCAGATTATTCCAATGTTTTAGGGGGACACCAAAAATGAATTGGTAATTTTTCAATAACAAAATGATATTCTTTGCAGGGCTCAAAATACATTTTAATTTTTGCGACAATCAAATGCTGAATCAAGTTAGTCACACTGAAAATTGAAAAGTTTCACGAGAATCATTACGAGAATCGATTCGGTGATTCTCGTCAAATCTTAAGGCCTGCTTTGGTATTTATAGGTCTAGTTTATATGTCATATTTGGATTTCAACATTTTTGCGACTGAACAAAGCAGAAAATGTTGTTAAAACCCTTCCATGATTGGAGCTTCCTGAAATTTTGCGATAACCCTGTACCAATCATCTTATATATGCGAGTCTCCCAGAATGACGGCTGATACGGACCCTGGCTCTTACGGACCCTGGCTCATACGGACCCTGGCTTTTACGGACCACCGGCTGATACGGACCCTGGCTTATACGGACCCTCGGCTTATACGGACCCTGGCTCATACGGACCTCAATTAAAATATACAATTTTATTTTTTATGTTTATTTAAATAAAATCAAAATACTGACAACATACATACTGAGATAAAAACAAATCTGATGATAACAAAAATGGAACAACGTTACATCAGACGAACATTATCTAAATTGGGGCGTACAGCTTGGCGGCTTCTTTCAGTAGTTTGCTGGCAGTTATCCTCATCGACGAGTAGTAGCTGTTGTGCTCTCAAGTAGAACATTCAGGTTCAATGCAGTCATTGTGGAATTATGCCAGTCAAAAATAAATCAGTTGAATATATGAATATATACCAGTTGTGTTTTTACTAACATGTTTTCATAACAAATCAAACTCAGTGGATTCATACTGATCACCATTCACTGACCATTCATCATCGCGTGTCTGTTTATAAAACAATATAAGAGATCACACACGAGTGTGTATACAAGGGACAATAAATCAGTTGAAACAAGTTGTGTTTTTACTAACATGTTTTCGTAACAAATCAAACTCAGTGGATTCATCCTGATCACCATTCACTGACCATTTATCACCGCGTGTCTGTTTATACAACGACATAAAGGGATCAAACGCACGTGTTTATACAACGATGAAGAGATTAATTAACGCGATTCAATAAATGCTTTTTCAAGCCAGAACATCACCGAAATTCTCAATTAATACAGATATATGTGTGAAAATACAATCATAATTATATATTAAATTCATAAATATAAGTTTGAAAATCATCAAAAAAATCACAAAAATTCTCAATTAATACAGATATATGTGTGAAATGACAATCATAATTATATATTAAATTTATAAATATAAGTTTGAAAATCACTGAAAAAATCAGCTATATTCATAAATATAAGTTTGAAAATCACCAAAAAAATCACCGAAATTCTCAATTAATACAGATATATGTGTAAAAAGACAATCATAATTATATATTAAATTCATAAATATAAGTTTGAAAATTGCATATTTTAATTGAGGTCCGTATGAGCCGGGGTCCGTATAAGCCAGGGTCCGTATCAGCCGGTGGTCCGTAAAAGCCAGGGTCCGTAAGAGCCAGGGTCCGTAAGAGCCAGGGTCCGTATAAGCCGCATACTGTCTCCCATAGGTAGCCTCGCATATGTAAGAGAATACATTACAGGATTACAATTTGTATTTTGATGTTGTAACTGCAGTCTGGAACCCTGAATATATAATGTGTTTGGTTTTCAGTTCAGCTGGGTGGTGCTCCGAAACAATCGGTGCCATTGGTTGACACAAACACTTTGAAGAACAAACCAAAACCGGTGATCCAGAAGGATGTGAAGGATGTGAAGGGAGGCAAAAAGAAGCTGACAAAGTCAGATATTAGTTGTCCAACAGATTTCAGGTATTTGTTATTAAAGTACTCTATTGTTCCAAATAAACACACAGTCCTTCGATTTTGAAAAACACCAGTGCGCAGTTTATTGTGCACCTGATTTTGGATCCAGACACGCAATTTTACTTTGGTTCACCTAACGGGAAATGTAAGTTATATAATACACTCAAATAAGATTGCTTTGTGCTATTTTAATAAAATAAAACTTCAAACAAAATAAAAGTGTTCATTGTTGGTTTACTTCCAACAAAAAGTTGCTTCCTGGCATCATTTTGAACACCGCCAAGTCAAAGGAAGATATTCCCTGGCCAACTCCAAAGTGGGATCAAATTGTTACTGATAACTCATTATGGCGAATTGATAATCTGTACCGCTTACACTTTCATGTTTCGTATGAACTATGTGCTTCATTGTGACTCGGATCTGTCACCACGTGCTTACTAGTATTGAGTGATGACGTCGTAATATAATTGATTGTTTTGACAACTTTATCCTTTTGATGATCGCTTTTATTGTCCCTCCAGTATATAACCTTTGATCCTATGACTTCTAGGACGATCGTTTTTAACCCAACCATTACTGTGCTGCATTTTATTAGTTAATCAGTAATTGAGTAAAAATGTAACTGCAGATATACAATTGGTCCTGATTTAAATTTAGAAAAAAATGTCATGTTTATCAATACTACAACCAGCCATCTGTATTACCTTAAATATCAACGTAATGTTTGAGTCCCCGAATATATCTATACGGAGCCAGTGTCATTGAATATTGTAGGGATGAACAAAACCAAATGTATATATATAACCACCACGATCCAGAACAGCTGTCGCCTAAGGGTGTCCACCAAGTGATAGAGATTCTCAGATTCACCCACAACTCTTCCCCCTTATTTAACCCTTTCAGTGCCAGGTCCGATTTTTGTATCAACCCATACACCCTGTGCCAATGCATTCTCTTATATATGCGAGTCGACCATAGGTCGGCTCGCATATATAAGAGAATGCATTGGCCTAACAATTTTTCATCATTTGTTATTATTTTTTACAATTTTAATAATTTTTTATTATATTCTTTAACAGACTTATTTTATAGGTTTAGTGCCAGGGAATCTTACGTTTTTCATGGGCATCAAAATTATTACTATGAATACTTGGTGATAGTTTTGAGTTATAACATGCCCCTAAGGTTTTATCCAGTTTGTTTTTAAATTTGCTATAGCATGCTTAAGCATACCTAAAATAAATTCAACCCAAAAAAAAACAAATTATTTTTTATTTTTTTATTTTTTTAGGGCCGATTTTACAGACCGTAAATTAGGGCCGATGAGATCGGCCCCTGGCACTGAAAGGGTTAACCACTATGCATCAAAATTAAGAACATGGATCATTGAGAATAATAGACATGAAGTATAGCCCAACATAAAAATTAAGTACAGAACCACTCAGAACACACATCGGTACCTCGACAAAAACATAGTGTTCACAGTTTACTGGACTGGATAAGTTGACAATACAATGATTAGGAGCTTCCTCTTTCAGATGGAATATGATATAGTATATGTTGTATATATTACACTCCTATGCGCGATTTCCATTTGAAAACGCTGTTAAATAAAAATGGTAATGTCACTAGTGAATTATGTCATTTCCCATGATGTCATTGACCTTACGTTGCTTACTGATCTAGACTGAATTTTCTATAGTTGATCTTTCTCCACATCAGGACTTTCATGCATTAATTCTGTGTGTTTTATTCATATTTTGCTAAACAAATTGATGTAGAAGTGTAATAAATAGAGTAATCAATTTGTTCCGAGAATTACGTTATATAATTCACACGAGGCAAGAGACATTTGGGTAAGAAACTCGTGCACTAATGCGCACTCGTTTCTTACCGATGTCTCTCATCGCTAGTGAATTGATTACTCTCTATATAATGTGATCTGGGGATTCGAACATTAAAGGCCCATTTAATTTTCGAGTCACATATTATTTTTTATAGTACCTTGATATAAGGTTTTAATAACAATCTATGACATAAAATATTATTAAAATACTATAATTCATCACCATTAGGAACGTCTCAGAAGGTGCCCATAGAGTAATAGAAAATAGCTGAAATCATAGAAACTTTTCCCCCCTTTCACTCCCAGAATGCAACAGAATTCAAACTAAGATATAGAGTTATTCCCCTTCCATTGAAAATAATAGAGTGCAGTACAATCCAGATGAAACTTAAGCACAGAAAACATGTTGGTACCTTAACAAAAACAACATGTTCACAGTTTATTACACCGGATAAGTCGATAATACAATGTTTTGGAGCTTCCTCTTTCAAATGGTATATAATGTGGTATATATTTTATATAATGTGATCTGGGGGTTCATTAATTAATTAAGCCTTTTAATTTTTCCAGAAAAAAAAAGATTCAGATCTAAACATTTTGGTCCCAGCATATTTCCTGCCATATCAGTATAGTGGGTGTACATTTGTAGCGATTATAGGTTTGTAATTGTCCTAATTCAGCACATTTATATTGCAGACATGTGGGTCACGTTGGTTGGGATCCTGACAAAGGTTTTGATGTAAGTATAGGTGCTCTCTATGAGCCATAACGTAGTGTTCAGACGAATCCATTGTGTCGGTCCATACGTTGGAATGACATGATCCGTTGTCTGCATTAAACCGTTTACATGGGTCCGTACATAGAATTATAAAGCAGAGCATCCAATCAATAATTGCAGCTAATAGGAATAAATGCAATATTGCAATTCAATCGATCCATAATAAATTAATTCTACGATATAATGTCAAATCCCAACAAATATTTCTTATTGACAATAACATGGATAAAGGGGTTGGAGTTAAAAATTTATTGAGGTGGTCACTGATGAGAATCAAAATTTATTCCACATGCACAGCTGGCCATCGGGGATGACACCAGAAAGCACTCTAATAATACATGTAATAATAATACTAATATATAGCGTTTATATAGCGCTTCATCCCTGGTGTAGCTTGAAGCAGGCTTATTTCCATTGTGGTCCCCGAAGGCAGCTCGGCCACAAGAAAAACGGATATTGTGTTTATTCTCTCTAAATAAAAGATACCATAGTAAATGTATATAAAATCAATTATTTTAAAGCCACATGGCGGTTTTCGCTCCAAAATACACAAAATAATAGTCGCTTTTGAAATTTTCCCGGTATCAAAATAGGTAGATAAATACCAAAACTACCTTTCTACTACCAATATATGTCCCATAAAAACGCATTCAAGTCATGAAGATTACAACAAAATTGAAATGTTTGGGTCCCGAACATTTTTTTTCCAACCTGCCATTTTGGATGATGCAATAACCACCGACAACAGCCGAGGATTTCCGGGTGTATTCGTAAATAAGCTTCCCCAGCGTCTTATAATTTCCGGTACGCGATAAAGGCGTTTCAATTTGATCGTATATGTGTCCCTGTGAGAAAATGGTCTCTGTTGACAAGCATTTAATGATAGGACGATCATCCTGAATTTATCCGAGACGTGGCGTTGGTGCGATTGGGGGGAGGGGGTTCAGAAAGGAACATAATATATAATAAGTAATTATGTTGAGATGCATTTGTATTTAAATTTCAATCCAACATCATTATCGTAATAAATTGCATGATTTGCAGTATCATATTCAACCAGTTAAAATTATGGGAACGTTTTAATGTTCTGATGGAGAACTTTATAGCATTGACAAAAAACAACTCAGTGACTATATATTCAAGAAATAAATACACGGTGTAGAGGTGTGTATGGTCAAGTTGTACCACAAAAAACTGATTGTAGGACGACACGTAGCGGAGTCCTACAATCAGTTTTTTGTGGTACAACTTGACCATACACACCGATACACTGTGTATTTATTTCTTTTGTAATACGACTGAAAGTTTATGGTCACAATTCGACTGAATAGTCAACGAAATACTGCGCTTTTTCGGTCTCAGGTGAGAAAACATTTCGTGGTGTAATTCGTATCGGGCGTACTCGATTTCTTTGCATGGAGTACTCTGGTAATTTGTTTGCGTAAATAATCGTTGTGATTGGCTATAAAACTAAGTGTTTTCAGCGGCGCCCGTGCTTTTCATTTAAATTGTACAGGAAATACGATTGCGGTCATTTCTGTGTTCAACGTTGTTGGAACAATATGATTATGAATATGATCATCGACTATGGACCATTTTCCTTACACAAAGCGATCTAAATGTTCTAGTTTACTAAACTAATCTTATTCCCCTTCTGTACTGGTGAACAAACGCTTTCATTTTCAACTTGATTCCGAAATATCGAATATGATCGAGATTCGAATCGACGAATGCACAGCCCAGCCCCATGTATTTATTTTGTCATTTAATATACTTATTAAGTAACTTTCTTTGGTCGTAACATATATCAATATACCATAACATCATTTGGACCATATTCATTGGCAACCAAACTGGTTTCAAGCGACAATTCGCTAGAAAATTCGCAAGATTGTCAAGATGTAGCAAAATTCAAAGGGTTACGGGTGCGGGTGTACTCCATTGATGCCCCGTTTGCGCGGAGTTAGAAAAGACGGGGAAAAGTCGCGTGCGGCGATCTGAATACAATTGGAAAAAGTAGAATTGTACCACAAAACTGGAACGAGATAGCCATGGTAACTCGGGCTACTGGCCAATCAGGACATGGCTTTTAAGCATAGTTAGGCAGGGTCGTATTACAAATTTATTTATTACTTGTTCCTTCATAATATATTTCACAATAGGGGGTGTTATACTCCATATTTCATGCAACATCGAGTTGGGATCTTTGTGAACTACGTACACAGTGGAATACACTATTTACTGAGGAACGATATTAACTAAGAATATATTAGCTGCACTTGTTTTTTAATAAATGTTTATAAACTTCCTTATCTGAACATGAAAAATTTCACATTACTTGAACTGGTGTAGAATTATCTCTAAGGGCGTAGCCAGGGTAGCGATTCATGATATGATCTAGCTAAGTATATATGCATATAGTTTTTCACAATTTACGTAGATCCGTCCATTGCATGTTTATATGTTGAAATCAACTGTAGACAAGATAGACAGGCTACGCATGTAGCATTGGAGCTGTGTTAATTATCTACATGGATTAACTGTTTTGAATATATTTGTTTAACACACGGAAAAATTAGATATCATATGAAAGTAGAAGATGTGAGCTTTGTGTTCCGCACTGCTGTATAATTTGAAAGTTGTGTCGTGGGAACGGCGTGTAAACAATGTAGACACATTTTGAGGAAAAATAATTTAAAACAAATTTAATCCTATTCTACTACTGAAACCGATGGTGAAGACACTGTTTTTGGTGTTATTTTTCATGTCTATTTTCTAACTATTCCAATATCAAATGGGGTAACAGGTGTGATATGGCCAAGTTGGTACAGACATTCTACATAATTATATGGTTTACGATTAAGTATTGTTTGTTTATATTTCATTTTTTTACTAACTTGACGATAGTTGGTATGATATGTTATAGAGGATATGATAATTATTCCTCTTCAAAATGGAATAAAAACCAACTTAACCCAAATATTTGCTAGGTCAAAACTTTTATCGACGAGACTATATTTAGTTTTTTCAGCATTTACCCCTGACCTGGAGGTCTTACATGTTTGCCCTTTTCCCACATTTCGTCTTGTGACTCAGAGGCAGGTGGTTTTAATTAAACTGATGGTGAAATAAAATAAACGAATTTTGAGTGCTCCAAGTAACCTATATGTACTGGTAGTGTCTATGTATATAGACTCTAAACTCCACACGGATGCCAGTATGTCACCAGGGAAGTGACAGTTTTCAATATCGTTCCTTTTTATTAGAGGTAGAAACATATTTTCCAAATTTTCATTTCGGTCCTAAATTAGTGTTTCTCTGGCTTCGGGGGTTAACAAAATATTAGACTTCGAGTCGAGAACCCCACCCACCAAAGCTCAGAGTGAACAGATATCGATTGTCGAAGTTTGTTATTTCTCGAGATGTGTAATAATATGTGGCCCAGAAACACGTGGTCAAACGGAGGGTCTCGGACAAAATTGCGGATGAAGATGGATAACTCTAAAGTCAAGTGGTAATACAGTAAATTTTTGTGATACTTTAGTGATTATACGGCCATATTTTGTTGAACAAAATGTTGATAAACAACAAGTTTTGGGAAATTTGATACTATAGTTGACAGTGATTAGCATTATGTTGTTGCAATACATCGATTCTGATAACTAAAGCGTATTTTGAAGAAATGTTGTTGCTGTTGTATCTTGATGGTATGGGGACCATCTGATCGGATTGAGTACCCTTAAAAAGAACTACGGAATTTAACTAACTGCAGTTCATCGACACACTCAACTGAAAATTATTGCCTACAAAATTGCGATTAGAGTATATTTGAGAAAAATCAATGTGTTCCAAGGATCAATGTAAATGACCAAAATTCATGTTGACATTGTGTATCAAACTGGAAAACCATTCTATCATTAGATCCTTGTCAATAGAGGTTATTATTCTCGCATGGACAAATAAGATCCAACGGAAACACATTATCGCGTACCGAAAATGATAGAGACGCTGGGGAAACTTGAAAAATATTATGTCACAAACATGGCGATATCGAGAATGCACTTATTTCCGAAAACACACGAGCGCTGCCGGCATCACTCGGAAGATCGGCTGATTAGAAACATTTAACCGGAACAGAGAAACGATATCATATTTACGCAAAAAATATAACTAACAAAACACGTTTTTTAGCGCTATATCGACGAATTAGCTCGGGAATAGTTTGCATATGCATGTTTTGAGACCCCTTTTCTCGAATTGTGTATACATAAATTTTAGGGTTCGAATGAGCCATGTCCATTTAAATATCTGGTAATATGTTACCAATATTTTATAAATATCTTATTACTAAGTATATTATTTCTCATTATTGTATTATATGTAATGCCCTAATTAATCGACTCCTTTAACCACAGCAGAATTATGGGTAACTTTTCAGGATTTAGTCGGAAATATGGCTTGTTGCCATTCATCGGAAAGCTCTCGGGGAGAGCTTTCCGATGAATGGCAACAAGCCATATTTCCGACTAAATCCTGAAAAGTTACCCATAATTCTGCTGTGGTTAAAGGAGTCGATTAATTAGGGCATTACTGTATGTTGGAACAGATGAACAACTTGGATCCTGATATGAAGACCTTGTTTGAGTCAGTCGGGATTGATGCTTCAGCTGACAAGGAAACTGTGGAATTCATCTATGATTTTGTGGAGAAACACGGTGGTTTAAATGCAGTGAAGGAAGCCCTGGCTGACCGACCGCCTCCTCCAGCTCCACCATGTAAGTGTTTGAACCCTTTCTATGCTAAATGGATTCTCCCATTCAGTTATAGATGTATACATTGGAATGTATATTATTCATTTGAAGGGGTGTTTAGGATAAATTAGCAGACGAGAGTCAGAAACAAAAATAATACAAGTGCTGGAAGATTCATATTCATTGGAGGGAAATGTTCAAATAATAAGTTCAACAAAAGACCTGTGGTTGTTTGTTGAACTTAACTTATTATCTGAACATTACCTATGGGAACTACTCATCAATGGGTATTTAGTATAGAAAGGATTAAGATGGGGCATAAAGGTACTCAATCCGATCAGAGGGTCCCCATATCATCAAGATACAACAACAACAACATTTCTTCAAAATACGCTTTAGTTATCAGAATCAATTTATTGTAACAAAATTATGCTAACCACTGTCAACTATGGTATCAAATTTCCCAAAACTTGTTATTTGTCAATATTTTTTTCAACAAAATATGGGTGTATTATCACTTAACTCTTTGGTTGCCAGGGGCCGATATTATCGGCCGTAATTTGGGGACGTTAAATTGCCAGGGCCGATAATATCGGCCATAAATGTAACGGTAATTATTTTGGTCACAGCTGTATGACAATAAAAAAAAATGTATTGATGTTTATTAAAAGTAATTTTTTAATTGATTCTAATTAAATTCCCCGTTATTTTAAACAGTTTTACCACTTTATAGACTTAGAAACATAAAATTTAGTAAAAAATTGGGGACTTTAAAATGCCAGGGCCGATAATATCGGCCGTAAATGTAACGGTAATTATTTTGGTCACAGCTGTATGACAATAAAAAAAAAATTATTGATGTTTATTAAAAGTAAATTTTTAATTGATTATAATAAAATTCCCGTTATTTTAAACAGTTTTACCACTTTATAGACTTAGAAACATAAAATTTAGTAAAAATGTTCGAAACTACGAAATGACGTCATACAAAATGTTGGACGTTGTGCTTATGATCTCAAGAAGACTCGTCTTCAATTCATATTTTGGATTCTAAAACTTACGATGACATCGATATAACAGTTAGTTTAGTGTGCAATGGTATTTTTGTCTTTTATTTCGTCGTGTCGTCGTACCGAAGGAGTAATCCAGACAATATATTATGTGGGTACCCGTGGGTACGAAACGTCCAAGGTACCATTCGTCTTGTTTCCGCTACCGGAAGTGAACTGATGTCGCTTACAGAATACATCGCGACCGGGTATTTCACGAAGAAATTGCATTTTACACATGCATTCGCTCTTTTGAATATGATATTTGTTTACCGTAAGTTTCAATAAAGATGACCTGCATTTTACCTATTGTTGTCAGTCCTTTTGCAGTCTATTTAGACCACTTTTCTCAACGATTGAGTTCCCCATTTTCGTGGTAAACAGTAAAACTCGTAAATTGTCAGAACCGAACGACTGAGATACCACGAGAGCATCCATAGCTGGTCAAAAATCTTGTAACTTGATTAAAAAAGTCCTGAAATATTTTTTATATTACTGGTATGGCAATAGTTAATTTTTTTGTTGCAATTTTTGCAACCTCAATGCAGACGTATTCCGCGTTCTCTTTACCGTGTTTACAAATTTCTCAACACTGGTATAAAATTTGCAATCATGAATAATCAATCTGATTCGGAGTCCGACCTTTCTGACAGTGATGTTAACGATACTAGTGGCGAATCCTCTGTCAGTGATGAAAGTGATAGCGATTGTGATGATCTTTCGAGTCCTCCAATTGATTTCAATAGGGTTTCGGGGATCAAAAGTGTTGGTCAACTGCAGTACGAGTTTTCAGAAGAATCTGGGCCGATTGATCCTCCGCCTCGTGATGCTCGTCCAATTGTCTATTTTATGATGTTTGTCACAGTGAATTTCTTGATGATGATTGTTACGGAGACCAACAAGTATGCAGAGCAGTATATAACATCAAAGTTACCAAATGCTTTTAAGCCCAATTCAAGAGTCCACCAGTGGTATAATACATGTTTAACTGAAATGAAAGCTTTCATTGCAGTAATCTTGAATATGGGTCTCATCAGAAAGCCATGCATGACTATGTATTGGAACAAAAGCAATCCATCACAATCCACTCCATGGTTCCGTCAAGTATTCAAGAGAAATCGCTTTCAGAACCTCCTTCGATTTTTTCACGTGTTTGATAACGGAAGCAACCCAACAGTAACGGATCCATCGCACCCAGAGTATGACCCTACTGCAAGATTTATGCCGGTTGTTAATCATGCAAATTGTGTGTTTAAACAAAAGTACATACCAAATAAATTTGTAACAGTCGATGAAAGTCTGGTCGGAACACGATCACGGATCGCCATTCGCCAATATTTGCCTAACAAGCACCACGCACGTTTTGGTATAAAGCTATGGATGCTCTGCGAATCTGTGACAGGTTACTGCATGCACTTTTTCCCTTATTTGGGTAAAAAGTTTGAAGATCACCATGTTGAGGTTAACCAGCCCTATCAAGTTGTCATGCAATGTTTGCGTATGACCAGGTTACTCAACAAGGGTTACCATGTTGTTGTGGACAATTTGTTCACATCAGTTAGGCTAGCCTGGGACTTAATTGAACAGGGTACATTCTTAACTGGCACCACTCGTAGAAATAGGAAGGACTTGCCTCATGCTGTGAAGGTTTCGAATCCAGGTTTACTAGAAAAGATGTATTGGATTTGTGAAAAGGGAAAGATAATGATTATATCTTTCAGAGAGAAAAAGAGTCAGAAGAAACCAGTGATCCTGGTTTCCACCTCCACTATTTCCCGGGACACAATATCTAAGACAGGAAAAACAAAACCTGAAATTGTCAATGAATATAATACCAAGATGTCAGGTGTAGACATGAATGATATGATGCTATATGCATACCACAACGAACGAAAAACAGTGAAGGCTTGGAAAAAGGTTGTTTTTAATATTATTTCGAGAATGGCTCTAAATGCTTATATTATTTATAAAACAAATACTTCAGATTGTCCCAAACTGAGCCATGTTCAATTTATTGCCAGCATAGTCGACGACCTGGTCTCTGATCATTTGTCTTGTCAGACTGAGACACCTATCTCCAGTGACAATGAGGCAGTTGGCATCGGTCTTCGAAGGTTACCAGGTAAAACTGAGAAGGAGTGTTCTGTGTGTTCAGATCGAAAGCAGGGTGTGAGGAGAAGGACGAGAACAGCATGTGCTTATTGCGGGAAAGGTGTGCATCACGAGTGTGTGCTTAGGCATCGGTGTGTTAAGGCGAGGGAATCATAATGGTAACCGTTGTGAGACTGATGTCAATTAGCTTTGTCCAAACTCATTGATAGTTAGATAATTACACAATAGTAACCAAGTCACTCATGTGTACAGTAATGCCCAAAGTAATTGACCACTTAACCACATCAGAATTATGGGTAATTTTTCAGGATTTAGGCGGAAATATAGCTTGTTGCCATTCATCGGAAAGCTCCAATTCTGCTGTGGTTAAGTGGTCAATTACTTTGGGAATTACTGTATCAGAAATAATGTGCATTCCCCATCATAAATTGTAACTTGAATTACATTGAAGTTAACTTCCAGATTTCATGCAAACAAAGTTGGATGACTGATATACTTGTAGTACATTATAATGACAACATCGTTATACATAATTGCTCATAGACAACTTGTATATCATATACTGGAATGTCAATACGACACAATAAGTTAATTATATTGCCACTGCCCCCCCCCCAATATACCACGATGTTGGTACTTATATATATTTTTATATATGCAGAGTTAATGCTGAATTATGTAGCAAATGTAAACAGACATTTACTAAAATTGACTGAAACTAGAGTCTGACTTGCAAAATGATCACAGACTTCCAAGCCTTCAAACTCATGTATAGTATATCTACTTGCGAGATTAAAATCACACTTCCTGTAAAACCCATGGAGCCATTCAATATATAGCTAAAATGAAAAGCTATATATTAATGTGCATATTTTATCTGAAAATTGAATTATAAGATAGGAAAGTATACCGACAAAATTCTTTCATTATATTTTCAAAAACTTTATATGGCAGTGATCAGCAGTGATATTGATTTATAGTACAAGTATCTTTCTAATACACGTACCGAGAAAGAATCATTCTTCGTGCAAATTTGTGGAATCTGTAAATCTATTGAAATGGTTACGTAAATTTGGCAGCTATGTTTGACCATATCTATTATAGAACTAGTTCAATGAACTTGTATACTACAGATAGGGTTAAGACAACGACTGCTTAATCAAGCCTGAGAATAATTTGCCTGTCATTTGTCAAATGAGGTCCCCATAGGGTGAATTTAGTGATGCTATCGGCATAGTGGAATGGTATCGCCAAATTCACCCTCTGGGGACCTCACTCGGCATGGCCTCATCTGCTATGGAGACATCATTGCAGATTGAAGTTCCAAAATGGTGAATATTATGGTTCTCATATTCTAAAACTGTACAGTCCACGACAATAAGTTTTTTATTGAAATGTAGCACAAATATTTGTTTCTGAATCTCAGACAAGTAGACTTATACATACAGTTTATTGTTCATTATTTATTGTTCATTAATAATCTCATGTATTTATTATGCATCATTAATGCATACAATTCCTGAAAGTTGAGTTGACTTTAATTTTAAATATAAAAGACAACTATTAAAAAGTTAATTAGTGCTTGAAATATAGGTTCATTTCATCAAAGATTAGGTCACAAAAAAATGCTAGATTATCATACAACTGTTTGTGAAAATTGGGGACATTTACCGACAATGAGGTAAATATTTATTTTTATTGTTTCCCACACATGATCATGGACAGTGCTCGAAATTATACCGGGTTTAATTTAACATGATAGACATTCTACTTTATGTCATACCAATTGTTCCAAACCTGCTCAGTTTGATTAAATTTGAGTACTGACTTATTGTGATGTATTTCAATTCAATAAATTTGAAGAAAAAAAAATCACCCAAAATTGTCACAATGAAAAACTAAAGGCGGGCACTAAATTATGTTCGTAAAGGATGAGAATCTAGCTTTTTTTATTGGCCTTAGGAACGGGGAGAAACAAGTTAAAACAAAGCAACAGTAATTGTGTTGTGCCACACTTGTAATTTGTAGTGAGTATAAATTCATTGACAATGAATTATTATTCGCCAATTTGAAAAAAAGGTTGTTATATGTAGATGGGTTGTTTGTCCGTCTTCTGATCGTCTGCATTTGGTTTCATGGATGATAACATTAGATTGAATCGAGTGAACTGAACCAAATTTGGTATGTTTGTTTACCAAATTACAGATCAAGTTCCATTATGGGTTTCGTCCGCATAACTTTGACTAAGTTATGTCCCCTTTTGACTTAGATTTTACCTGATATGTGGTTTCCAAATGATAACTTGAACATAATTTGGTATACAGATCAAGTTCAAATATGGGTTCTGTCTACATGCCCCACTCTACTCCAGAAACGGGTGGGCGTATTATGCCACACCCCGATGGCGTGCTCTTGTATACTTTATTAACAGTTTATACTTGTGATGAAGCATGATTGACTGTAAAATGTAATAATGTACACCCCGGTAACTGAGTTTTTCTAGAAATGGATTCTCTTTGCAAGCCCTATAAACTAGTGGCTAAAGTTCTGTTGGAACTGTCATTCACAATCCTCTTGAGAATCAACACAAAACCTTTGCAGTGCAGTATATATCATTTGGACATGCATAACTGTTTCTAAGTCTAGATTGTAATATTAAATTATTTACCAATTGGCTGTTCACTGAATTTAAGTTTGGACACTTATGCACTGTATAAAGTAATAATAACCCCATTGCTTGACAAATTATAAAGTAAATATTTTCAAGAGGCACTGTAAAAAATTTAACCAGTGCATGGTTTACATTTATATCTGATGTTAGTCATCACAATAATTGGTTACCAACATGTAACCTATATCAGATAGTACATGCAACCTGGAAAGTTACAGAATTTCAAAAAAATTTCCTCTCCCCACATTATCATGGTGGTAGAACCCGACCCTAAATTGCTTCACAAGTATGTAAAATAGAAGAATGAGTCCAGAAAGCTGTGTGGTCCTATAAATCATTTAGATGATTTGCTCTGAAGCAGCATATGGTAAAATTTTGTATCTTCAAATATTGGGGATATAGTTATGCACATTTACAGACAAAATTCAATAATAAATAAAGGTGAGCTATGAAAAATAATAAAGTTAATCTATCCAAAGTTAATTGTTTATTATGCATTGTTTTTTTAAATATCAGTGAGGTAGGGACATGCCTGCATGAATTGATATACCGATACTAAAAAAAATAAAAAAAAAAAAAAATATAAATAATTTCAATTTTTTTTCAAAATCATCCCACTCCTGCCACCATTTATTTTAATGCGGCTGTGACTGAGAAACAAATAGTTAGATGGCCTAGGGAATTTAAATAATGTCAGTAATAAATTTAACTGCATTATAGGCATCAGTAAGCCAAAATAGTTAGCTATATACAGCTATATAGGTCATTTTTTACTGGAATTATGTGAAAAACAATGTTTTAGAGTTATCTCCCTTTGATAGCAAGGAGTTATGCCCCTTGATGTTCTTGATTTTTGGGGGGGGCAAAATAATCATCAACATATATTATACTAACAATCCGCGTACTATCCCATAAAATTTTAAATGTTATTTTGTCAGTAGGAGATTGCTATTGTATCGCAATTTTACAAGAAAATTGTGGTTTTTCTCTAATATCTCTGGCAATTTAGGTGTAAAACTAGCCCGGCAACGAAAGAGTTAAGTATCATGATATTTGGCCTTATTACCACCTGTTTTTAGAGTTATCCATCTTCATCAGCAATTTTTTTTAAAGATACTGTTTGTGAAATTTGGCACAATTCTTCTATAATCACCCTTCCTTTAGTTGATAGTGTTTTAAAAGAATGTTTATTTTATGAAAATGAAAAACATTACCAGTGAAAACATTTCCTGGGAAAAAAATTGGAACTAAATGTTATTCCCTGGTGACCGAAGCTGCTTTTGTCTGGTCTTTTTGGCTCAATTATTACAGAAAGTTCATGGAAGAGATACACCATCTTTAAATCAATTATTGGAGATAATACATAATGAGGCGACAGCCCTGAATAGATCTTAGGTGACTGTTTGGTGTAATAAACTCATATCTCATATATATTTTGAAGACCTCTGTCTGTCCGTATGTTTGTTTGTCTGTCATTTATACAAATCTACGATTCTCGACCGATCGGGACGAAACTTGGTAGTTTGACCAGGCGGTCGTCGTTGTCGTATTGGCGAGCCCGTGCGGCGCCCGCTTCGCGCATGTGCAGACAAGATCTCGGAAACGGGTGGAGCTATCGACTTGAAATTTGCTATGTGAATGTATCTTGCCCCGGATACGAATTTTATCGGGTCGCCGAGCTCGTGCGACGCAAGCTTCGCGCATGCGCAGACCAGATCTCGGAAACGGGTGGAGCTATCAACTTGAAATTCTTTTTTTGAATAGCCCGGACAACGTCGGGCTCATCGGCTAGTCTCATATATATTTTGAAGACCTCTGTTTGTTTGTTTGTCTGTATGTCTGTATGTCATATATACAAATCTACGATTCTCGACCGATCGGGACGAAACTTGGTACGTGTATGTAGTTTGACCAGGCGGTCGTCGTTGTCGTATTGGCGAGCCCGTGCAGCGCATGTGCAGACGAGATCTCGGAAACGGGTGGAGCTATCGACTTGAAATTTGCTATGTGAATGTATCTTGCCCCGGATACGAATTTTATCGGGTCGCCGAGCCCGTGCGACGCCAGCTTCGCGCATGCGCAGACCAGATCTCGGAAACGGGTGGAGCTATCGACTTGAAATTTGGTATGTGAATGTATCTTGCCCCGTATACAAATTTTATCGGGTCGCCGAGCCCTTGCGATGCCAGCTTCGCGCATGCGCAGACAAGATCTCGGAAACGGGTAGAGCTATCAACTTGAAATATGGTTTTTGAATAGCCCGGACAACGTCGGGCTGGTTAGAGCTATCGACTTGAAATTTGGTTTTTGAATAGCCCGGACAACGTCGGGCTCATCGGCTAGTCTCATATATATTTTGAAGACCTCTGTCTGTCTGTCTGTCTGTTTGTTTGTCTGTCTGTCATTAATACAAATCTACGATTCTCGACCGATCGGGACGAAACTTGGTACTTGTGTGTAGTTTGACCAGGCGGTCGACGTTGTCGTATTGGCGAGCCCATGCCGCGCCCGCTTCGCGCATGCGCAGACGATATCTCAGAAACTGGTGGAACTATCGACTTGAAATTTGCTATGTGAATGTATCTTGCCCCGGATACAAATTTTATCGGGTCGCCGAGCCCGTGCTACGCCAGCTTCGCGCATGCGCAGACCAGATCTCGGAAACGGGTGGAGCTATCGACTTGAAATTTGCTATGTGAATGTATCTTGCCCGGTTACGAATTTTATCGGGTCGCCGAGCCCGTGCGACGCCAGCTTCGCGCATGCGCAGACCAGATCTCGGAAACGGGTAGAGCTATCGACTTGAAATTTAAGGATATCCGCCATAGTCAATCCGCCATAGTCAATCCACGTCGGTGATAAACGCGATGTTGGATGATCCAACTTATATCTCATATATATTTTGAAGACCTCTGTCTGTTTGTCTGTCTGTTTGTCTGTTTGTCATTTATACAAATCTACGATTCTCGACCGATCGGGACGAAACTTGGTACGTGTGTGTAGTTTGACCAGGCGGTCGACGTTGTCGTATTGGCGAGCCCGTGCGGCGCCCGCTTCGCGCATGCGCAGATGAGATCTCAGAAACGGGTGGAGCTATCGACTTGAAATTTGCTATGTGAATGTATCTTGCCCCGGATACGAATTTTATCGGGTCGCCGAGCCCGTGCGACGCCAGCTTCGCGCATGCGCAGACGAGATCTCAGAAACGGGTGGAGCTATCGACTTGAAATTTGGTATGTGAATGTATCTTGCCCCGGATAAGAATTTTATCGGGTCGCCGAGCCCGTGGACGCCAGCTTCGCGCATGCGCAGACGAGATCTCGGAAACAGGTGGAGCTATCGACTTGAAATTTGGTATGTGAATGTATCTTGCCCCAGATACGAATTTTATCGGGTCGTCGAGCCCGTGCGACGCCAGCTTTGCGCATGTGCAGACCAGATCTCGGAAACGGGTAGAGCTATCGACTTGAAATTTGGTTTTTGAATAGCCCGGACAACGTCGGGCTGGGTAGAGCTATCGACTTGAAATTTGATTTTTGAATAGCCCGGACAACGTAGGGCACATCAGCTAGTCTATACTATATATTTTGAGACTTCGTATATATGTGTGTATATATGTGTGTATATATGTGTGTGTGTACTTCATAGAATCCAAAACGCGTGTACAGATTGAGATCAAATTTCCTATGTAAGTGTCAAATCCCACCGACACGACCGTGGTCGCGGTTTAGAAAAGCTCAGAGCACCCGTTCTCCACTCCCATTCATCAAAATCAGCTCAAACGGCACGGCTGGGGTTAATAACGTCATTATATATATATATGAAGTCAGAGTCTCCAGAGTTATACCGGAACAAACACGTGTTTACGTCGTCTTGGGGGTCCACGATGGGAGTCTGACTTCAATGCAATGTTATCGCTCGAAACACGTGTTTACTTCGTGTTGAGGTTCACGATGGGAGTCTGACAATTGTTATCGCTCGAAATAGTACAACGGCTGGACAGATTGAGCTCAAACTTCCCATCTAGAGGTAAAATCACACGTACGATGTCGTCCACGCGTTTTCCAGAAGCTCCGAGCACCCGTACTCCACTCCCAGTCATTAAAATCAGCTCAAACGGCACGGCCGGGGTTAATAACGTCATTATATATATATATGAAGTCAGAGTCTCCAGAGTTATACGGGAACAAACACGTGTTTACGTCGTCTTGGGGGTCCACGATGGGAGTCTGACTTCAATGCAATGTTATCGCTCGAAACACGTGTTTACTTCGTGTTGAGGTTCACGATGGGAGTCTGACAATTGTTATCGCTCGAAATAGTACATTAGGACGGGTACGAAATGCATTTATCTCGATTAAAAAGGCAGATCTCGGAAACGGGTGGAGCTATCGACTTGAAAATTGCAATGTGAATGTATCTTGCGCCGGGTACAAATTTTATCGGGTCGCCGAGCCCATGCGACGCCCGTGCAGCGCATGCGCAGACGAGATATCGGAAACGGGTGGAGCTATCGACTTGAAATTTGCTATGTGAATGTATCTTGGGCCGGGTACAAATTTGATCGGGTCGCCGAGCCCGTGCGAAGCCAGCTTCGCGCATGCGCAGACCAGATCTCGGAAACGGGTGGAGCTACCGGGTACAATTTTTTCTTATTGAAACGCGTGGAGCTAAAAAAAAAAAATATATATATAAACAATGTTTCGGACAAGCCGCCGGTGGCGGGCTACCCTGCTAGTCTACTATATATTTTGAGACTTCCGTATATAAATATATATATAAATATATATATACTTTTATAGAATCGAAAACGGCTGCACCGATCGAGACCAAACTTCCCATCTAAGGGTAAAAACCCACGGGAATGGTCGTCGTTTTGGAGAAGCTCCAAGCACCCGTTCTTCACTCCCAGTCACAAAAAATGGCACTGTGGGGTTAATCACGTTGATAGTTAAAGAGCGTTCGTATCCGCAGTGTCGTTGATAGAGAGCGTATGCGTGTAGTGTGATTCTTACGTCTGGGTCCAGACGTGAGTGTGACTGTATCCAGACATGAGCGTGTTGTGTGATTCTTACGTAATTAGGGCTTCCTAGGAACGGGGGAGTCAGTTTTTCCGCCCGAGGTGATCTTCACCTTGAAACAGGTACCCACAAATGATATATATGTGTGTGTCATTTATAGACTCGAAACGATTGAGCTCAAACTTGCTACCTACGGGAAGTGTCATGGACGAGTTAAATTGTGACCTGACCTTGAAAATGATCAATTCAAGGTCTAATCGGGTAAAATTGAAAAACAAAAAATTAAAAAGGCACAATTAACTCATTGAAAAACAAAAAAATCAATTAATTAAAAAAATTCAAAATTATATATTTTGGAACCTCTGTCTGTATGTATGTATGTGTGTATGTATGTGTGTCATAGATTATAAAACTGCTAGACCGATTCGACTCAGATTTGGAATGGAGGCCTACTTTGATCCGGGGAACAATATGGGCATGTCAAATTTCATGTGTGACCATGTCCTTGACCTCCATCATATACGCTCTTATAGGATTTTTGCCCCTCGACTGATCCGACTCAAATTTGGTATGTAGGCCAACTTTGATCCCGGGAACAATATGGGTTGGTCCAATTTCATGTGCGACCGTGACCTCACTCATATACGCTCATAGGTTCAGGCATGTTTCTGAACCTATTGAACAATAGATTGTCCAGACGCTATATATTCTGCCCAGACGGAGAAATCCCTAAATAGCCTGGATGAAGTTGGGCACATCAGCTAGTAATATATAAAGCCACATGATGATTTGTGCACCAAATAATATATGCTTGTGAATTTTTCATCGAAATAGGCCAATAAATACCTGAATTACTTTTCTGCAGTCCTTATATGTCCCAGAAATACACATTGAAGTCATAAAAAATATCCCTTAAAAATTTATTGTCGGACCCCGAGCAGCGTGGTACACCATTTGTATTAAAGGCCCACTTAATTTTCGAACCCCCAGAAATATATGCCATATTATATACCATTTGAAAGAGGAAGCTCCAAAACATTGTATTATCAACTTATCCGGTGTAATAAAACTGTGGACATGCTGTTTTTGTTGAGTTGCCAACGCGTTTTGTCATCAAGATTGAAGTAAAAATCAGGATTATTTTCAATGCAGGGGGAATAACTCTATATATTAAAGATAGAGTTCTTCCCCTTTCATTGAAAAGTTTGAATTCTGTTGCATTCTGGGTGTCAGAGGGGGAAAGTCTTAGACAGTTTTCTATTTCTCTTTGGGCATCTTCTGAGACACAGATGTTTCAAATAGTGATGAATTATAGTATTTTAATCATATTTTATGGCATAGATGTTATTAAAACCGTATATGAAGTCACTATAACAAAAATAATCGGTGACTCGAAAATTAAGTGGGCCTTTAACCTGCTTTAACTGAGGTTTTCTATTCAGGACAGAATATTCCGCGACTGTCCGGAAAACGTATATTGTGTTATCTCAACTGTCTTAACTTCCCACAAAAGTTACAGAATGATGACTGCTCTATATTTTCTCTCCGAGGTCTGCTGGTGCAATTTTCACACGTGCTGATCAAAAAAAATTATCTGGCACAGATGAAATGATCTCAAATTTACCAAAAAATATAAGAAATAAAATCTTCTATATAGGTATGATTTGAGATACTTCTCACCAAATTACATATACATAACTTTGGACTTCAAACGAGCCATGTCTCTTTAACCCTTCCATGATGGGAGCTTTCTGAAATTTGGCGAAAACCCTGCGCCAATGCATTCTCTTATATATGCGAGTCTCCCATAGGGAGCCTCGCATATATAAGAGAATACAGTTGGCCTAACAATATTTACCTTGACCTTATGAGCCAGTGCATTCTCTTATATATACGAGATTCCCTATGGGAGACTCGCATAGATAAGATAATGCACTGGCACAGGATCTTTAATGCTGCACCAGCACATCTCCCTTCATGAAAGGGTTAAATGTTTTTTTCTTTTCATCCAGCATCGGTGCCACCACCACCTCCAGGAAGGAATACGGCTCCTCCTCCACCATCAAGACCGCCACAGACTCCAAAAGCGGGGCCGGCACCGGGGCCACCTCCACCTCCAAGCAGACCAGGCAATAGAGCCCCACCCCCTCCTCAGCCGGGTAGACCACGGATGCCACCACCTCCTCCTGCGCCGGCGGTTGCACCACCACCGCCACCGATGAATCGACAACAACCACCACCACCAGTGCCGCCTGGACACTCCAGTGGTGTTGCTGCACCTCCACCACCCCCTCCTCCTGGTCCCCCACCCCCTCCTGCCCCGCCAGCTCCATCTGCTGGTGCGCCCAGTGGCGGGTCCGGGCCGCCTGATCCTAGGAATAATCTTTTGGCTGCAATCAGAGGAGGTGCTAGCTTGAAAGCAGTCACAGAAACAGGAGGATCTTCTGCGCCATCAAGCAATGACCCCAGAGGAACACTTTTAGATGCTATCAGAAGTGGAACCAATCTCAAACCAGTAAGTAGATTCAAGACAAACACTTGTGTATACTATCTGAAGTGGAACCAATGTCAAACCAGTTAGTAGATTCAAGACAAACACTTATGAATGCTATCCAGATTGAAACCAATGATAAACCAGTAAATAGATTCAAGACAAACACTTATGAATGTTATCCAGATTGAAACCAATGTTAAACCAGTAAATATATTCGAGACAAACACTTATGAATGTTATCCAGATTGGAATCAATTTCAAACTAGTAAGTAGATTCGAGACAAACACTTATGAATGCTATCCAGATTGGAACCAATTTCAAACTAGTGAGTAGATTCGAGACAAACACTTATGAATGCTAACTTGATTAGAACCAATGTTAAACCAGTAAATAGATTCGAGACAAACACTTATGAATGCTATCCAGATTGGAACCAATGTTAAACCAGTAAGTAGCTACTCATGATATACAAGATATAAATACCCATAAAAGTCATACAGAAACACTCAAGGTTTCTAGAAGTATCTGCCAGTTAATTTGCTAAATGACCTTCACCTTCCTTTTCGCCAAGAGTTTATTTGTCTTGACATCTGTAAGCTGGTCCCTGGTGGGCACTATGCTCATACACCCACCATACAATCAGTACAGATGATACTTTACTATTTTTCATACTATAACATTAGGCCGGATAAATTAAATAGTTTGTTTCTCAGGGAAATCCTCATTCCTCCAAAAAACCTGCTCCTCAAGTATAATTATAATCTGCCATAAATACAGTAATGCCCTAAATAATCGACTCCTTACTGAGAGCTTACTGATGAATGGCAACAAGCCATATTTCCGACTAAATCCTGAAAAGTTACCCATAATTCTGCTGTGGTTAAGGAGTCAATTATTTAGGGCATTACTGTTAGTAAATACTGCCCATCCCTATTCATCTGACATAAGTCGTCATGGCAAAAGTTGACAACACACAAGATGCTCCATTGCTTTTTTTTCTCTATATAATTAAATCACCATTTAACAATTCATGTATATTACATATAAACACCAGCCGTGTTGATTTAAGTTTGATACTGGTATTCATTTAGAGACCTAGGTCAAATTATACCGATGAAATAATTTCCACGTCTTAATGAGTAATTTATCCAGATAATTTGTATTATAAATCTGTGGGTTTTAAATTAAGGGTAAATGTAATGGACATCAGTCCTGATTCAGTGTTATTCCCATCTTTAGTGTCTTTGGTGAATATGGGACTAACATATATTATTGTCCCCTGACGTTCTGATAGAAAAGGGGGACTATAGAAACTGGCTCTGTCCGTTCGTCTGGCCGTCCGTCCGTCCATCACACTTTTGAGTACCTTCATGGTGTAATCATCTCCTCCTACAGATTTCATCCCAGAGATTTGAAACTTCAGAATATTATTGCCCATATATTGGAGATGTGCAACATGTATATAGATGACGGAAAAATTATTTTTTTAACGGAGTTATTAACCCTTTTCGACTTAGAACATTTCAACATTTTTTATAATTTTCAGTATGAGGGTACCTTCATGGTGTAATCAACTTCTCCTACAGTTTGAAAGAAAAGGGGGGACTATAGAAACGGGCTCCGTCCATTCGTCAGTCTGGCAGTTGAGCCATTGTGCCGTCTGTTCGTCACACTTTTGAGTACCTTCATGGTGTAATCATCTCCTCCTACAGATTTCATCCCAGAGATTGGAAACTTCAGAATATTGTTGCCCATATATTGAAGATTGGCAACAAGTATATAGATGACGGAAAAATTATTTTTTGATGGAGTTATTAACCATTTCGACTTAGAACATTTCAACATTTTTTTTATTTCTTTAACAAAGCGGTATCGACTTGCCACGTTGTCGGGGGACACTGTGGTCAGCTGACCTTTTATTTATATACTAATATCTGCCTTCTCACAAAAATAATTTGAAATAAATAACAAATATAAATATCTGAGTTCCTCATCGCTTTGAAAAAAATATTCCCTAAGGAACAAACTATTTTGTTTGTTTGGCCTTACTTCAAAACAGCCAGGAAGGAAGCCCCTCATTAAATGTTGAATCTTCTTACATTTCCTAGGTTGGGAGCAATCAGGATCGACCCAGTTCTGGTGAACCTGGACCGGGCATTGTTGGTGCATTAGCGAGAGCTCTGGCTAATCGTCAGAAAGTCATTCAAGGCTCAGGTTAGTGTGTTGTCTCTATTAGCTTAAAATGCAGAAATAAATTCCTTCTCACAATATCCTTGGACTCTGGAAGCATACTTCCAAAACTGTTCTCTCAACTAGTCAACATCTATATAATCAGGTTTTGTGATAACAAATGTGCTATGACCTCTGGTAAGCCTTTATCATCCTATTTAGTCCAAGTTTCCTTCGACTTAAACTAGCTTGTGATATCAATGGACCTTTCCACAGCTCTCAATGAAATAATTATTAGCAGATATTCTACCAATCAGCGACTGAGTCGGTCGCTTTCTGCAATGAAAATTCTTTCTTCACCCTAATTTTGATATCCGCGCATAGTTTCAGTGTTTGGTTGCCTATATTCAAATAACTTTTTGTTATCAAATCTTAATGTACTGAAATATCTATTTGCACCATGATGTTGGAAATTTATCTATATATGTTCTCCGGTGTGTGTTTATATAAAAGAGTAGGATCTGGCTGTTCACAATTTTTCTCCAGACCCCTGGACCGATTTTAACCTAATTTGGTGTGATTTTATAACAGCCTTAGTTTTATTTTGGTTTCAATTTGATTTTAATCTTTATTTAAATTTTTTTCTGTTAAATTTTAAATTGAGCAAGTAGTTAAATCTAAAAAAAAAAAAATTTAATTTAAAAAAAATTTAATTTAACTTTTAAAATTTGTTTGTGTTAACCCTTTCATAACGTGAGCTGTGCTGATGCAGCATTAAAGATCCTCTGTCAAAGTATTTTTTCCGCCAAGGAGAAGCCCTCAACTGAACTATATGGATTACGTCTCCGGCCTTGTGTCAATCAGGAGGGTTAAAATTTTATTGCTGTGCCGACCCACTCACACCCGTGTCCAGATTAGTCTCGCATGAATACACCCGCATTCTATCTATTGTCTAGTCAGTTTTTATTCCTCCTCGCCAGGACAGGATCGTTTCTATTTTCTCAAGGTTGTATCTTTCTGTGTTGCGAGTTTATCGACTCAATATTTATTGTTGATATTACAAACTTGCAATTTATTGTACCCGATAGTTAATTAATATTTCTCACATCCGAAACGGGAACTTTTTTCGTTTCACTGTATCCGTAATTTGTTTCCGTGTTTTCTGTTTTCCTCAAGACGGCTTTATCTTCCAACAATTGGAATTAAGATGGCCATCTTGACAATGACTAAAGAAGCACATAGCTTACTTGTGGCAAAACCACATAGTGCATATTGTGCCACACATACGGCGTGATGACTATCATGACTTACAATTGAGGACGCAATGTAGTACGGTATGCGATATCTCCTAATTTCGTGCTACACGTGTTTCACTTTACACAAGTTTCCGTCGACTCGCTTCGGTTATTTCGTAAGTTCCGTTGCTTTGTATCCTAGTGTATACTGCCAAATCATACATGGCACTGCTTTGTTAATTCGCAGAAAGTTGCACAGGACAACCATATCCTCCTTTGTAATAATTTACATGAATAAATACGAAAGATAGTACCGTACTTGTTATCACTATCAGATGACAATTCACATTTCTTTCGACTGAGCGATCTGTAACATTGTTTTAACGATCAATACCTGCGAATCTACGCCCGCCAGTATGTATGAGCGCGTGGTCTTGTTAGACACATGGCAAATGTAATAACACATTACATCGACTTCAAGGTATTTAGAAAATTCTGCCTTGTCTATCACGATTAAATATCATATAACTCATTGTATCATCAGTACAATAGTTACTAACACTCCGTAACAGGGGGATGGTATTCGTTATCACATATATAACCACACTTCAAATTGATGTGTTGTCTGACGTTCTAAATTTACATCCATGTATGTACAGTTTGGGTTACTACGAACTATTGTTCACCAACTGCAATGAAGTGAAAACTTTGTAGCCTGACACTAAGCCATCTTACCGTAGGCTCTAATATGCCTCGGCATGGGCGAGCTTGCAATAATGTATTGCACGCCGTAATAGTTCCATACATTGTACATGACAATCATATGGTATCAGGGCCTCATATATGCTGTCAGAACTGACTACTAGTATGCTTACATATGGTGAACAGTTTTCATCCCAATACTGACATACTTTGCAGTTTCATCAGTGACTGATAACGGCAAACAGCGAAATAGAAAGAATACATATTGTCACGTGCTCCAGATTCACTGCCAATAGTCTTTCCAGTGGCGACCATCACTTGGCTCACTAACTTCTATTTCCACTTATATCAAAACGATATTCTGCCACATAGCTTTCACTCGTGTATGATGCTCAGTTACATGCAACACATTTATATTGCGCAGAATATCAGAAAGGACTGCATTTGTATTGTTACATGTCTAAAGCGAGCTTATATGCGCAGCGTTTATATTGCGCACATCTACTGCCAATATATTTCCGAAACAGGCCAAGACATGGCTCTTCGTCTATTGTCACATATCCACTGATTATGTGACAAAACGATTCGATACAATCATGACGGAAATGATTGACGGCTGTTCTGGGTGGGGAAGACTCGTTGTCACGTGACGCTCTTGCTCTCATAGACATAGCGCACCAGTCAAATGGCCTTCTGACTCTTCCCCATGGTGCAGTGGCCCACATCATTACAAGATGGGGTCCAGTCGATCCCCTGGAATCGTAATACCTTCAGGATACATCCGGGCCTGCTCCTCCGCCGTCATGCGATCATAGTGGTAAGGCATTCGTATCTTCACGTCCGCTGTAAGCGCACTTTCCTAACGGAAACCGCCTAGTTCTTGCCTATGTGCATTCGGAACTCATCGTCCTCATATACGAGAAAAGACAGTATCTTACCTGTCATAGCAGGTAAGATCACGTGGCCAGGGGTATAACGTGATTTTATATTAACCTTACTTTATACTCAATAACCTAGGTTGTATTGTGTTATGTATATTAACCTTGCTTTGTTATAACTAACAGCATGTCTTGCAGTCGAACATGATTCGAATTTGATGGCCACACACCGTGCAGGTTGCTCATTCACGGGTGTATTACTTGTTATAGTTGGGTAAGGGCATATTAGTCAATGATTACCTACTTTGAGCAACCGTACCAGTCTTTACCTCGGGCAGGACCAGTTCTGGCCCCCCAGGTCCTGCTACGGCAGTGTGAACCAATGGTAGGCGGGTGCTGCAAGTGGTTGATTCGGGAAACCAATCTTCACGGGCGATTGCTCCGGCACCTTTCTCTCAGGTGCCTAATGGTAGTGGCAATACGATTATTAAATTTCGACAAAAATTCACATCGATATACTATTATTCCACATAGAGTGAAATTTCCATCAGTATTTTGATTTCGGCCTGGATTCCTGCCACGAAGATCTGTTTATAGGCCACCACAATTATTGGGCACCTGGGAGTAGCCTTTGGCGGCTGTTCTGGGTGGGGAAGACTCGTTGTCACGTGACGCTCTTGCTCTCATAGACATAGCGCACCAGCCAAATGGCCTTCTGACTCTTCCCCATGGTGCAGTGGCCCACATCATTACATGATGGGGTCCAGTCGATCCCCTGGAATCGTAATACCTTCGGGATACATCCGGGCCTGCTCCTCCGCCGTCATGCGATCATAGTGGTATGTCATCGACATTTATTCCAGTTTGGTCAGGACCACCTGCATTTGGGGGATTCCATGGAAGGGGCTTCCTCTGATCAAATGGCTCATCAGAACTTATTCCCTCTGGCCTTGGGGGCGCAGCTTGATGATGCCCCAGAATTTGAGGGGGTGACCTTGGACAGGACATAGCTACTTATCCCAAATGCAAGAGCATTTGTCTTGCGTCGAACCATTTCAGAGTAGGCCTCTTCCACAGTCTGGTATCCCAACCTGATGCAGCCAATTCTGTTGGCTGGCGTCGATCTTGACATGCTTCTCTGCATCGCGTGGCGTCGGCAGGTTTGACGACGATGAGCAAGATTCGCGGGTCGACAGTGGGTCACCAGGCACACTGTCGGACGAGGATTCTGATGTTCCGCTGGTAAGTGATTTTGTACAGGATGAGGATACAGGTTGATATCTTATATTGCTTCATTTAATTCAACAATTTGCGCGTATTTATCTCAGTCAGGAAAGATCCAGCACTGTAGCCTTTGGAGGATGTTCTGGGTGGGGAAGTGAAGAGTTGTTGCGTGCCTCCAAGAGCTGCTCCTGCCTTCTGCCTCTTCCCCACGGTGCAGTGGCCCACATCTCCACAGATGGGGTCCAGCCACTCCCCTGGAATCGTACACCTTCGGGATACCTCTAGGCCACTCCTCCACCGGTAGGCTGAATGTTCTGGGTGGGGAAGACTTGTTGTTGCGTGCCTCCAAGTGCTGCACCAACCAACCTTCTAACTCTTCCCCATGGTGCAGGGGCCCACATCTCCACAAGATGGGGTCCAATCCCCTGGAATCGTAATACCTTAGGGATACCTCCAGGCCACTCCTTCACCGGTAGGAAAGAAAGGCTGAATGATCTGGGTGGGGAAGACTTGTTGCGTGCCTCCAAGAGCTGCACCAACCAGCCTTCTATCTCTTCCCCACGGTGCAGTGGCCCACATCTCCACACGATGGGGTCCAATCTCCTGGAATCGTAATACCTTCGGGATACCTCCAGGCCACTCCTTCACTGGTCATTTTTCAATTTTGATCGTTCTGCTACATTTGATCATTTCGAAATGTACCCGACACTCGTTATGTGCGCCATCATAGATCACTGATGCTTCTATGCTTGTTCATCAAGTCCTCAGTGGTGTTCTCTAATCCCATATATACTGGTATGCAATGATACCTTGGATCATGATGGCGTTCCCTGCTCTCTACATTATACGAGGCTGGAGTACAGATGTGTGGCATGATATAATGAAACCTCATACCTCGCTATGATATCTGCAGCATATCATTTTTATATCTGGTTTTTGTATCACAGGGAGCAATTTACTTTCGATATCTGACTAGCAAATAATCTCACATTGACATGATTAGATAGCATTTTTATAACATCATACATGTATAAAAAATTCCTCGCTATTACCGGTATCCACATTTCAGTGGCAAATCGCGATGCGATTCCAGTTAATTTGCTCCCTGGTGTATCATAAGCATTCTGATATCTTATGGCATATACAATGGCTGCATGTGACATCAGTTCATAATGTGAACTGTCGAGAGAGCGAAGAAGATGACAAAGAGAATAGGATGCAGCAAAGTTATACTTGCTCGGTTGTCTCGCTAGCATGAATTCTATGGCACTACCTGGGATGTTTATTCCAAAAACAAGGGGGGGGGGGGTGGTACACATTTGAGCAATGTCGTAATCTGAATTGGGAGCTCTTTCACGTAACATAATCATATCTGATTCATGACTAAATCACATTTACATGAATCCTGTTTCGGAAGAGTACATTCCCATCGAATTTGGATATTAATTAACTTTATTGCTCGTGCCTCCTCCTGGGCTTGCATTCTAATCCATATAGTTCAGTTGAGGGCTTCTCCTTGGCGGAAAAATATAATATTTATAAATAATATTACTTTTTCCTTAAGGGAAGCCCGAAACTGAACTATCATAGATCCCTCCCATGGTGGAGCCATTCCCAACCCCGCGACTCGCAAATCTCATGATTAAGTCGGAAATAAAAAACTGACTAGACAATAGATAGAATGCGGGTGTATTCATGCGAGACTAATCTGGACACGGGTGTGAGTGGGTCGGCACAGCAATAAAATTTTAACCCTCCTGATTGACACAAGGCCGGAGACATAATCCATATAGTTCAGTTTCGGGCTTCCCTTAAGGAAAAAGTAATATTATTTATAAATATTATATATCTCATATATGCGAGTCTCCAATAGGGAGCCTCGCATATATAAGAGCATGCGCTGGCTTACAAGTTCAAATTAAATATTGTTAGGCCAATATATTCTCTTATATATGGAAGGCTCCCAATGGGAGAGTAGCAGATATAAGAGATTGCATTGCCACAGGGTTTTTCGCAAAATTTCAGGAACCTCCAGTCGTGGAAAGGTTAAATTGAGTTCAATCTGATAGAAAAAAATCAATCTTTATTTTTTTTTTATACGCCCATTTTAATATTATGTTATTACTTGCGCTCGCGCAACAGTATGGCGATCAGTCAGATTCATAGGTACGTACGTTGGTGTCACCCTACCGATTTCACTCCATGACGTCACCCTTACGCAGTACATGCCGGCGACGTTACGGAGTAGATTATAGAGTTGACGCCCTTGGCACTGACTTCCATTACTAGCTCGTTGCTATATAAACAAACCAGCGATGTGGCTTTTGTCGAAAATTGACAGTCAGTACATTCGCCCTGTATACATGTACTTTCAGAAAATACAAAACACCACAACGTTATACCCCACCAATGTCAGTGTCTCGATATCATTTGACCAAATTTCTTGACATGAAACCACGACAGACACGGCGTGAAATACATCGCATTGAGTAAACAATTTCCCATTGTTTCAATTCAACTTCAAGATCGCGGTAAAATCAAAAGCGCAATATGTAAGTGTTAAACAACTGAAAAAGACATCAGGTACACGCAGAAACTAATTGTTGTGCATATTTATTTCTATTTGAGGTGGCAATTTTTCATGTTTATCAGTATTTTTAACGATAAGACGATGGTAATTGGTGGACTATATTTTATCTAGCGCATTAAATTTAAAATAAAAAGTTGTGAATTGGCTGAGTGTTTTCTATGGCCGCACATTTCGTTGATAATTACGAGCCATTTGTTTGTCTAAATAACATTTTTAAGTTCGAAGAGCGTTAGAATGGGGATAACAGTGTGGTGTTTTGTGATTTCGGAAAGGTACATGGCGAATATACTGTGGCAAATACCCGTTAATGGGCTCCGGCTCCGCCGTCGCCCATTAACTAAATTTGCCACAGTATATTCACCATGTACCTTTCCGAAATCAAAAAACACCACACTGTTATCCCCTAAATAAAATTATTGAAGATTGTAATTGTCTTTTTTTGCTAACATTAAATTAAATTAAATTAAGTAAAATACAGTGAAATTATTTTTTTAATTATTATTTATTACATTTTTGCGCACGTTGGCATCTCTCTGGGTGCATTCTAGTTGATCTGTCTGTCCGTCTGTTGAGCTGTCCGTCCGTCCATTTTCTTTTTTGTTTCCGAGTGACAACTTTATATACTCTCAACTGACGAATGAAATTTGGTATCTGGCTTTACTAGCACAAAAATTCAAAATATAGGTCAAGTTCAAAATCGGGTTTCGCCCACCAATTTTCACCTGAGATACGGCTTTTTTGTTGGACTATGCACTCAATTTTCTTTTACGGATTATAACTTAAGTCTAAACTCAATGGAATGAAATTTGGTATGTGTGTTTACTAGCCAAACATAAAGGTCAAGTTCAAATTTGGGTTCCGCCCACCAATTTTCACCAGAGTTATGGCCCTTTGTTAAAATTACCAGGGGCATATTTTGCCATGCCCTAACGATGCCGTTGTTTTAAATAAAAATTTCTAAAGATCAAAATGTGCGCTAAGTAAACAAAAGAGCTAGTTTCACCTAATTATATCACAAAAGAAAGCGCTAGCTATCTTGTCTCCTAGCAACCGTAAGCTCCTCCCAATAGTGAATATGTGTGGAAAACTTCCATTTTTCTAGATGCTTGTTTACATTGAACATGCATTCTTCTCAAATAACGAACTGTAATCCAAGTGATATGCTTATTTAAAATTGCTAATGGCATTGATAAAATGTCAGTGATAACCCAGCACTGGTTTATCTGATAGAAAATATAATATTTGTTCTGAACTCTTCATGAATCGTGAAATCAAATGGGAATTTAATAAGAAAAATTACAATTTATCACATTGTTTACATTAATTGGGAAGAATGAGAACTTGTCTTTTACCAGCATAACCCTTTCATGACAGGAGCTGTGTTGGTGCAGCATTAACCCCTTAAGTGCCAAGTCCGATTTTTGTATCAACTCATATTTCCTTGATTATTTTTCAAATTTATTGATTATAATAATGTGATACATTGATGGAAAGAGCTCTTAGAGCTCTTTCCATCAATGTATCACATTATTATAATCAATAAATTTGAAAAATGATCAAGGAAATATTGGTCGATACAAAAATCGGACTTGGCACTGAAAGGGTTAAAGATCCGGTGACAGTGCATTCTCTTATATATGTGAGTTTCCCATAGGGAGCCTTCCATATATTAGAGAATGCACTAGCTTATAAGGTCAAGGTAAATATTGTTAGGCCAATGTATTCTCTTATACATGCGAGGCTCCATGTGGGAGATTTGCATATGTAAGAGAATGCATTGGCACAGTGTTTTCACAAAATTTCAGGAAGCTCCAGTCATCAAAGTGTTAAACAAACTTTCCTATTCATCTGATGGAATGTACAAAAAACAGTAAACCCACCAACTGCATGCTTATTATAAAACAATTGCCTGAAAATTAAGCATTGTACTTTAATATGGCCAAACGAGTACATATTAATGCTCGCCTTTTGATGGCGTGCTCATTACATGCCACAATTCCCTGGATGTGGCAGGCTTAATGTTTGTAAAGGTTATAAAGTGATGTGAAGCACTCCACTGGGCTGTTGAAATGTGCATAGCAATTACTTACTCAATGCAGGTTATTTTCATAAATTTGGTACAACAAGTTTGCAGTACACAATGTAATTCAATTATATAAATTAATTGCAGTAACTCTCATTGGCGAAATCGTTGCCATTTGATCATTTGTAATTAATTTGGGATCAATGAAGGCATATATATTTACATAGGCCGATATTATTGAAGTTTTCGGCAAGGACTATCCTTGTTAGTAATAGCACTACTCTGTATTTCTACTTCTGTCTTCCTCAAAACGATTCCAATCTCAGTGCCCTCTTCCCTGACAAATTCTTAGTAAAAAACCATTTGCATTTCAGATGATGAAGATACAGATGACGATGAAGATGATGAAGATGATGATGATGACTGGGAAGATTAGATTATGCTACTGGAAATAAACAACTGCCGAAATCGTCACTAAAATTTTCAATCCTCCAGTTACAACAACAATTTTTTTCCAATAAAACCATATGGCATTTTTTATTTAAATTCTGATACCAAGAAAAATTAATTTTAAGTAAATAAGTATTTAGAATGTCACAGCGAAATTCCAGCCTTCAAAAACCGCATTATTTTGATATTTATTAAGGCCTTTGCAAGAAGGCATCCCGAAGTTGCTGGTGGCACGTCATCTGCCTTTTTTGCATATGATGCTGAATTTTAACAAACAAAATATCAAAGTGTTGAGGACATTGCAATGAAGCATCAAGTGCATGAACCGAGACCTAATTGGATGAGGAATGCATCACTTAGACTACGGGGAGTGATGGAGATACTGGAAATGGTTCTAACCTGACAAGGCTGTTCAAGTGAATATGTTGGTTGCTTCAAATTAACTTTTGATTGAAAAAGATTGATTATGGCCCTGCATGGTCATCACATTTACACAATAATACAAACAAAACATGAAACGATGTATGATGTAAATCAGCAACACTCAACTGCATGTTTTTGATGCCTTCAACACAAAAGTCGCATAAAACGCATCACTCACATCGCTGTCTGCAAATGTCTTTAGACACTAGTGGCTGTTAGCAGATACCCCAAGGGGCAAAATTTTAGAAAAATTATGATTCAGAAAAAAATTACAGTATGTCATATTTGTAACTGGTTGGACAGGACCCTTACACTATCTTCTGCAGTTTTCACACTGTCTTTTGTAAAATACATTAGAAATGACCATCTGGCAATATATGTAGAAGAAAATTTGGAAAACTACTTTTCATTATCTGTTGGCACTACAACATCTCCATTTATTCAACTATGTGCCACAATGTGTGTCAATTTCTTTTGTATGATTAAGGTCTATATTGGATGTGGCGACAATGGGTGATCAAAAACAATTGTTTCCCCAGCAAAGGCAGCGCAAACATGTGTAGTAGTGTTTAGAACTGATGAAAAACTGAAAATGAAACTGAAAAACCAACAAAGTTCAGCTTATTTCCCAGACACTATCAACGTCCTGCTTAGAAGCTGACCATGTACTCATTTTGTTTTTATTTTCATCAAAATAAATCATTCAAATATTCTGAGGTTTTTTGTACTATAGAACAGTTGTGCAAAAGCAATTGAGGCACGAAAGTCTTATTTGACCATATCTGGCTGTTGAATTTTTTTTTATGTCATCTTTTGTCACCACATCCAATAGACCTTAACCTTTCCATGACAGGAGCTGCGATGGGGCAGCATTGGTGATCCTGTGACAGTACATTCTCTTATATATGCGAGTCTTCTATAGTGAGCCTTGCATATATAAGAGAATGCACTGGCTTACAAGGTCCAAGCAAATATTGTTAGGCCAATGTATTCTCTTATATATGCGATGCTCCATATGGGAGACTCACATATATAAGAGAATGCATTGGCACAGGGTTTTCGCAATATTTCAGGAAGCTTCAGTGATGGAAGGGTTAATAATTCTATCATCTAGATGTCTTTGATCTTTAGTGCTAAGCTGCATGAGATGGCAAAATTAATTTTTTTGTAACTGTTTTGTAATTACATGTCCATGGTATTAACTGCCCTTTCTTTTGTCTTTCTGAATATTGTATTCATGCAGCACTTGTGACAACGTTTAATATTATATTTTGAGTTTTTGAGACCAGATATTGACAGAGAACAATAAAACCAAGAAATAATAATTGGAAAGCTTTTAAAGGCCCACTTAATTTTCGAGTTGCCGATTATTATTTTTTATAGTGATTTGATATACGGTTTTAATAACAATCTATGCCATAAAATATGATTAATATACTATAATTCATCACTATTTTAAACATCTGTGTCTCAGAAGATTCCCACAGAGAAATAGAAAACTGCTGAAATCATAGAATGACTTCCCTCCTTTGGCACCCAGAATGCAACAGAATTCAAACTTTTTCAATTGAAGGGGAAGAACTCTATCTTTAATATATAGAGTTATTCCCCCTGCATTGAAAATAATACTAATTTTTATTTCAAGCTTGATGACAAAACGCGTTGGCAACTCAACAAAAACATCATGTCCACAGTTTATTACACCGGATAAGTTGATAATACAATGTTTTGGAGCTTCCTCTTTCAAATGGTATATAATATGGCATATATTTTATATAATGTAATCTGGGGGTTCATGGTATATAATATGGCATATATTTTATATAATGTAATCTGGGGGTTCATGGTATATAATATGGCATATATTTTATATAATGTAATCTGGGGGTTCATGGGGTATATAATATGGCATATATTTTATATAATGTAATCTGGGGGGTTCATGGTATATAATATGGCATATATTTTATATAATGTAATCTGGGGGTTCATGGTATATAATATGGCATATATTTTATATAATGTAATCTGGGGGTTCATGGTCTATAATATGGCATATATTTTATATAATGTAATCTGGGGGTTCATGGTATATAATATGGCATATATTTTATATAATGTAATCTGGGGGTTCATGGTATATAATATGGCATATATTTTATATAAAGTAATCTGGGGGTTCATGGTATATAATATGGCATATATTTTATATAATGTGATCTGGGGGTTCATGGTATATAATATGGCATATATTTTATATAATGTGATCTGGGGGTTCATGGTATATAATATGGCATATATTTTATATAATGTAATCTGGGGGTTCATGGTATATAACATGGCATATATTTTATATAATGTAATCTGGGGGTTCGAAAATTAAGTGGGCCTTTAACAAATCTCTGATGATTTGCCAAAAAAAAATAATCTATTTCTCAAATAACTATTTCATTCCAGACCAATCATTAACCCTTTACACAACAGAATGGCCCTGTGCCAATGCATTCTCTTATATATGCGAGTCGACCATAGGTCGCGTCGCATATATAAGAGAATGCATTGGCTTAACACATTAAAAATTATAAAATTGTTAAAGAATGTAAGAAAAAATGGTAAAAAAAAGATTTTTTTTAGGCCAATGCATTCTCTTATATATGCGAGGCGACCTATGGTCGACTCGCATATATAAGAGAATGCATTGGCACAGGGCATAACTGTAACCATCACAATGTGGTCAATGAGCCAGTTCCAATGATATCCATATTTGTATGGTTTTATTGAGACAGACCCAAGATAATTTAGGCTGTTGAAGCTTGTTTTGGCCGGTTTGTTGGGTAAAGGGTTAAAGCAATGTAAGATGTTCAAAGAAAATTTATATTGTACATTTATTATACACCACTAGGAAGTAAAAGTTCCAAAACATGTTTATCAAGATGCATGGTAAAATGACACTACCCTGCGAGCAGGCTAGCATCACTATCACCTTCTGTAGACCTCATTCTGCTTAGTCCTCATCTTCTCTGGAAAGTATCTTTATTATCAAATTAACAAGTTTTTTAGTTTATTTAGAAACTTCTATTAGTAAGTTTATTTTCTTTTTTAGTGTTGTTTCTCTATTCCCACAAATTGGCAGACGACACAATTCATAATCAAGGTGCCTAATGGGTGCACATCAACATCTTTACCATGTGGGAACTTAAATCTGTGCCTTGGTCTCCTATGAGATGAGGCCATGCAGAATGAGGTTCCTAGAGGATGAATTTGGTGATGCTAGCCTGCTGTTCGTGGTAGTGTCACTAAATTCATCCTCTGGGGACCTCATATTGCAACTGTCAGGCAGCATATTTTCAGGACTGCTCATAATTAGGGTTATAAATATTTTCATGTCCATCTTAGTATGTTTTTTATTCCACATCCGCTGATGCGAGGCAGACATACATGATGTCAACAATGCCTTTGGTGTTGCGCAGATAATTTCTGGGTTTTTTCGTCAGACTTAAAGGTACTCAATCCGATCAGACGCTCCTAATTTACTATTTCTTTGGCTTCGGGTAAAAAAAATTTGATTCGAGTCGAGGAACCTACCCATCAAAGCTCAGAGTGATTAGATATCGATTTTTGAAGTTTGCGATTTCTATTGTTTGTGGGACAGTCAAACGGATGGTCTTGCAGATAAAGATGGATAACTCTAAAATCAAGTGGTTATTATTACCACTTGATTTCAGAGTTATCCATCTTTATCTACAAGACCATCCGTTTGACCAGGAAGAACTGTCCCACAAACAATAGAAATCGCAAACTTCAAAAATCTATATCTAATCACTCTGAGCTTTGATGGGTAGGTTCCTCGATTCGAATCAAATATTTTTTACCCTCGAAGCCAAAGAAATAGTAAATTAGGAGCGTCTGATCGGATTGAGTACCTTTAAATAACAATACATGTAGTTACCTCATCAATGATGGTCACAGTCACGGATTAAACTTATCCAACCCAATAAATAAATGGGAATAAATACAGAATACAATTTGCATCATGATCTAGAATCTTTTATAGTACTGAAGCTTCGCTATTGTGAAATATATCCTTGCGCCGTCAGCAATTCATTCGATAAAAGATTCTTCATTAAGATGCACGTTGTGTTCTGTCTTTGGGCACAATAGCACCTGATTTTAAATTATCTCAGAATAACATAATCGTAATGAAACTGGACTGTAACTATGTTGCTAAGTGTAATTTGACCTTGTCACATAGCACATCACATTTTATTTTGATAAAGGAATGACAGTGGAACTTGTCATTAAGAATAGATGGGAGTGATATAGTTTATATTAATATTTAAAATCGTTAACATGAGTTGCAGATTAATGTGTGAGTCATGATATCATATGTGGAAATTCCATGGCTGCCTAGTGGGGAAATCGTGCAAATATTTAAAAATTTCATCTTAAAATACCATGTCATTTCAAAAATACCATATATGATTAAGGATGAATCATTAAAATTATTAAACTTGGTGTCTTCACCACATTGTAAACAGTGCTGCTTGATATTTAATTGCATATAAAGATTGTATGTTATTAATATTAAAACATTCATAAATTATTAAGGAATTGGCTAATATCTAAATAAATTATTCTATTTGCATACTTCCGTCTAATTACTTTATTTGTTGGTTATATATGCTATCATCTGGGTTCCTATGAATATTTTGTTTCTGACCAAACCGATTACACATCAATATATGCGAATCAAATCGAATATCAAATCGAACAATTATCAAAGATCGGACAAGGCAAGAAAGTCATGAACTAAGTGTAATTTTCATGCCGGAAAATTTGTCTTTATCACAACTGCAAAATAAAGGCATGATTCCACCGGAAACAGTGACCTTGATAAAATATTACCTTGATGCCAAATGATGCTTGGTTGTTTCATGCAGTGTGGTTCAATATAATCTCAGATATATATTGTGCCCACTAATTGTGGTAACGGGCATTGTGTCTTACCCCCACCCCAACTTTGAAATGTTGTTTAAACAGCTGGAAATATGATACTTGAAAAATTATTTGCAAATTTGAAACAGAAAATAAAAATTGTTAAGGATGGTTCTGTCTCCTCCTGGCCACAATTACAACAACAACATAATTATTATTAAACCCGATTTCAATACCCGGTACTACAAATACCTTTTTGTTTATAAAACACAGACAAAACTGAAGATTGGGTATATTAATTGTCTATAAAGGTATAATAAAGTTGTTTATTCCTGAAAAATATCTGAATAGAAATGAGATTTTGACTTGATGGAGAGTGCTAGCAAGATAGAGTTCTCAATGTCCCTGGATCATGTTACACTCCGAATGCGTGACGTTTCTGTTCTAAAAAATGCCCATGAAATGGTCCTGAAAGGTGGTATGTAATTATACCAGAAAAAATTGAAATATTAATTGACAGAAGGATTTACAGACACATGTCTTCATTCAGATTTTTTATTTTATATGCCTGAAACTAAACTTGTCAAGAACAGACAGACCATTTTTAAGCAATCTGCCAGAATCAGTTTCTCGACATGATAGCAACGCTGGGGGAGCTTGAGTTGCGTATTTACTATAAGAGTAGAGTTACCCCTCTTCTTACATCAGAACTGGGAATTGCGCAACCAGGAAGGACCTGACTCCAACTATACTAGGAACTGTCAATCAGGAATCACGGAACTAAATGGTTTCCCATAGGCGACAGTGTTAACGTTTCGGCCAAATTCGCTGAATTGAAGCCTGCAGGCCATACCAGTGATGTTTACCCAGCTAGATTGACACCAGTTGATCACGAAAATGCAAGAAAAATCATAGGTCATGTGTTTCCTTTTTAAAATAAATCCCCAAGTGTACGACAGGGCTATCTCACAGCCAAATTTGATCTGGAAAAACCCAGATCTACAACAGCTAGTTAAATACATTTCCCGCTCACAAAAATCCGTTCCCCCATTCATTCACCAGTTTAAATTATTTAGATATTATGTACAAATCAAATAAACGCGATGTCATCCTTTAATAACGTGTCGCATGTATCAGGTGAAGGTCATTCTTCAGTTACCTTCACCTTTAGGGTTCCACGGTGTACTCGCTCCCCGACTCTAGAACACATTTAGCTCCCTGATTCCTATATATATGTATATGTGTGAATAACAGCGTTTCTTATAGTATTTTATCAAAATATAGACCTTACTGAAATCAAAAATGGATTATATCGAGCAGTAGTGGTTTATTTTTCCAATATGAGGCATCCTGAAAATTAGTGTCAATCCTCAAAATAAAGCAAAAAAATTTAGCTTTTTTTTCAATTTTACTAGCTAATGCATCTTGTATAACTGAAGTATGTCCTTATATACCATAATATTACTAAATTGAAGAGGAAATGTTAATATACATTTTGAGAGGGATATATTGTCCAATTTTAAACCCTTTTCATGCAGAATTTGGCAATTTATAATAAATATTTACCAAAATTAACAGAAAATAAAAAAATATATATTTTAATAGCAATGTAAAGCAACCATAAGTCAATTTAAATATCGAAACATTATGATACAACATCAGACACAGCCTCAGGCATGAAATTTTACCAGATGGCAGGGCATACTGTCTGTTTAACAAAGCTGCCATGACAGTTTTGCACGACAGTAACTCTAGTGGTGATGCCATCACCCCCCCCCCCCCCGACTTGGGGTGGGGCTACGGTCCCAGATAAGGCTACTGGTGCCGGAAAAGCTTAATTGGGTCAAATGACACATTTTCCCAATGGGGGGAGGCTAACACTCCTCAAAATTGTGGGGAGGGGGGCTTTAGACCCCCTGACCCCCTAATGGTACCTGACATCCATGGAAAATTACCAGATTTATCACTTTCTTTACTATCTACAGGCGAATCCATGCGTTTCTTCTTTAAATCTGTCCAAAATGTGGTCATTTTCATTTGAAAATAAGAAAATATGGAAATAACAACTTTTCATGGTGAGACGTGAAATTTCGTAAAATTCAAATTTTTCTTATAGGAATCACGGAACTAAATGGTTTCCCATAGGCGACAGTGTTAACGTTTCGGCCAAATTCGCTGAATTGAAGCCTGCAGGCCATACCAGTGATGTTTACCCAGCTAGATTGACACCAGTTGATCACGAAAATGCAAGAAAAATCATAGGTCATGTGTTTCCTTTTTAAAATAAATCCCCAAGTGTACGACAGGGCTATCTCACAGCCAAATTTGATCTGGAAAAACCCAGATCTACAACAGCTAGTTAAATACATTTCCCGCTCACAAAAATCCGTTCCCCCATTCATTCACCAGTTTAAATTATTTAGATATTATGTACAAATCAAATAAACGCGATGTCATCCTTTAATAACGTGTCGCATGTATCAGGTGAAGGTCATTCTTCAGTTACCTTCACCTTTAGGGTTCCACGGTGTACTCGCTCCCCGACTCTAGAACACATTTAGCTCCCTGATTCCTATATATATGTATATGTGTGAATAACAGCGTTTCTTATAGTATTTTATCAAAATATAGACCTTACTGAAATCAAAAATGGATTATATCGAGCAGTAGTGGTTTATTTTTCCAATATGAGGCATCCTGAAAATTAGTGTCAATCCTCAAAATAAAGCAAAAAAATTTAGCTTTTTTTTCAATTTTACTAGCTAATGCATCTTGTATAACTGAAGTATGTCCTTATATACCATAATATTACTAAATTGAAGAGGAAATGTTAATATACATTTTGAGAGGGATATATTGTCCAATTTTAAACCCTTTTCATGCAGAATTTGGCAATTTATAATAAATATTTACCAAAATTAACAGAAAATAAAAAAATATATATTTTAATAGCAATGTAAAGCAACCATAAGTCAATTTAAATATCGAAACATTATGATACAACATCAGACACAGCCTCAGGCATGAAATTTTACCAGATGGCAGGGCATACTGTCTGTTTAACAAAGCTGCCATGACAGTTTTGCACGACAGTAACTCTAGTGGTGATGCCATCACCCCCCCCCCCCCCGACTTGGGGTGGGGCTACGGTCCCAGATAAGGCTACTGGTGCCGGAAAAGCTTAATTGGGTCAAATGACACATTTTCCCAATGGGGGGAGGCTAACACTCCTCAAAATTGTGGGGAGGGGGGCTTTAGACCCCCTGACCCCCTAATGGTACCTGACATCCATGGAAAATTACCAGATTTATCACTTTCTTTACTATCTACAGGCGAATCCATGCGTTTCTTCTTTAAATCTGTCCAAAATGTGGTCATTTTCATTTGAAAATAAGAAAATATGGAAATAACAACTTTTCATGGTGAGACGTGAAATTTCGTAAAATTCAAATTTTTCTTATAGGAATCACGGAACTAAATGGTTTCCCATAGGCGACAGTGTTAACGTTTCGGCCAAATTCGCTGAATTGAAGCCTGCAGGCCATACCAGTGATGTTTACCCAGCTAGATTGACACCAGTTGATCACGAAAATGCAAGAAAAATCATAGGTCATGTGTTTCCTTTTTAAAATAAATCCCCAAGTGTACGACAGGGCTATCTCACAGCCAAATTTGATCTGGAAAAACCCAGATCTACAACAGCTAGTTAAATACATTTCCCGCTCACAAAAATCCGTTCCCCCATTCATTCACCAGTTTAAATTATTTAGATATTATGTACAAATCAAATAAACGCGATGTCATCCTTTAATAACGTGTCGCATGTATCAGGTGAAGGTCATTCTTCAGTTACCTTCACCTTTAGGGTTCCACGGTGTACTCGCTCCCCGACTCTAGAACACATTTAGCTCCCTGATTCCATCAAGACTAGGAAGTGCGAACTTTCAGTGTCAAGAATGAGGCATCTTGATATTTATCCAGCTTCTGCATTGCATTTAAAATGTGCATACGCATTTAAGATACCGGTACTTGACACAGAACTGTCAAGTTGTTTGTTCTATCTAGCTATCTCATGGGGGAAGCATTGTAATGCTGTTCAGATAACCGTATATCCGGTCTGTGTCGCACTTCGGAACCATGTAATTGTTCAAACTGACAAGCAGTTCAACTCTTGGTGAAACGACTTCCTTTCGCTGTGTCACACTTCAAACCCATGTTAAGACATGGACGCCATGGATACCTTCATCGCAGTCCAGGCTAGTGGAGAATGGGTTCTAGCCCCGACATGAGCGAAAATCGGGACCGATTTTTTAAACAAACAAACAATGCCATATTATAGAGCTCTGCTTCGAAAGAACTCCGATTGAATGCTTGTTTAATACCACGTATATATATGCATGTAACATACATGTATATGATGTGAACATATATAATATATGTGACCCGCCATATCAAATCCAATCGGAAGTCGGGATTTTTTTTACCCTGTGCCAATGCATTCTCTTATATATGCGAGTCGATCATAGGTCGCCTCGCATATATAAGAGAATGCATTGGCCTAATAATTTTTTCTTGTATTCTTTAACAATTTTATAATTTCACCCATACAGAGCCCCAGACAAACATGAGCAGACGACACTCTTCTATATGCTTCTATATATGTGTGGGGCTCCCTGCAGGGTAATGGATGTTTTTTATTTTATGTCCTAAAAATTGTCAGAAACATTTATTTAAATAAAATGATAAAAAATTGTTAGGCCAATGCATTCTCTTATATATGCGAGGCGACCTATGGTCGACTCGCATATATAAGAGAATGCATTGGCACAGGGTAAAAAAATCCCCACTTCCGACTGGATTTGATATGGCGGGTAACATATACATATATATAGGTTAGTTGCGGCTGTGGGTTGGAAAAGGTTTGGGTCATGTCATCGTCTTATATTTGTCAATTTTCGTCACATTTATAAGTATGGCATCAATTAGTTCATACTAAATTTGATAAATGCTGCTAAATCTTTTAATATGTCGATATTCTCGGTTTTCAATAATTCCCCAAAGTGTTTCTCCCGTTGGATTTTCATAACACGCCTGATCAATTTGTTAGAATAAAATGATATTCGTCTCCCAATTTATGGTCGATTCTTGGACATTTCAGATTGCTAGATTTTTTGGAATTCCTTTTCTTCCACCGCGAAGTTTCAATTGGACAGTTTGGGTTTGCATGGATACGTAATTTCACAATTTTGAGTGCCAAGTATTCAGGTAGATCAAACAAGAATTTGTTAAAGGACTTTTGACTTGAATTTTATATATAACTTGGCTTGTGATTTCAGAGCGCCACTGATTATCAAACATACGTTTCCTCACTTGGCGGTATATAGTCAAGTCTATAAGGAACACATAGCTTGTTGTTCATCCCAACTTTTACAACATGCACCCGATGGTGAACCTTGGTAACAAATTTCATTGAGATCCGATGAACAACGTTATTTTGGCTAAGATATCTGCGCGGACGGAACAAAAACTTCCAGATAAACAAAACGATAACTCGAGAACGGAAACGCTATAATAACGTCATTGCCCCCACTATATACTTATATAAAAGCAATCATGACTGCAAACCTGCATACTATATTTCTTTCATTCGGGTCCGATAACCCATGGCTGAGATAGATATGCCTGCATGCATGGACGGACATAAACCCTCTATATTTCCAGACGAACAAAGAAGGATAACTGTAGAACGGATCTCGAACGCGAACAATGTCTGTGTTCCCTCTTTTGAAAGTATACTTCATGCAGATGCCGAATATTCATAACAAATTTCGTTAGATCCGATAACCCATGCATGGCGCAATCAGAACTCATTTCGACGAGCGAGCGTGTGCCGAATGCCCATGGCTGAGAAAAAAATTACTGCAAGACAGAGTCCAGTCCCCTATGGGAGGCAAAATTTACATTTATTAATAATTGTGCTTCAGCGCAATTAATTGCGCTTTAATTCAATTGTGCTTTGAACAGCGCAATTCAAAATTAATTGCGCTTCAGCGCAATTCAATTGCGCTTCAGATTAATTAATTTCCCATATATGGCTATGGGTAGCCTAAATTAATAAATGAATCCAATACAAAATTATTTTTCCCATATATGGCTAACCCCGAGTTCATAAATAAATCCAATACAAAATTAATTGCGCTGAAGCTAACCCCCAGTTCAGGGGTGTAAGCTTGTAACAATAATTGCGCTGAATCGCAATTGATATGAATCAGGCTGGATTGCGCTGAAGCGCAATTGAATTGCGCTGAAGCCGAATTGGATTGTGCTGAAGCGCAATTATTAATAAATGTGAATTTGGCCTCCAATGGTCCCCTGATACACTATGGGAGGCCAAATTCACATTTATTAATAATTGAGCCGAAGCGCAATTCAATTGCGCTGAAGCGCAATCCAGCTTGATTCATATCAATTGCGCTGAAGCGCAATTATTGTTACAAGCTTACACCCCTGAATAGATAGGTTATTCCATTAATTTTCTGTTGGATTTATTCATTAATTAACTGGGGGTTTAGCCATATATATATAATTAATTGCGCTGAAGCGTAATTGAATTGCGCTGAAGCTGAAGCGCAATTGATTGCGCTGAAGTCCAATTAATTGCGCTGAAGCACAATTATTAATAAATGTGAATTTGGCCTCCCATAGATACACTGGACTGTTCACTGCCATCTCGGAAAATCTGGGTCTTTAGAAGCTTTCGGCTCTTTTTTTTTGCCTTCTTCAGCATTTAATATCAGGGAGACAGCTATACATCTTCGAAGTCAACAATTACATAATTAACCAACGTTGAGCCAGTGACATTGAGACGTCTAGAAGTATGTTGGCCAACCGGTATCGCTTTACTTCTGATCAAAGCCTTTTGGTGCTGATCTTATATAGTCTGGAAATTCTTATAGACCATATAAGTTGACACCTTTTAGATCCGTCAATGTGCGCTATAATGATTTATTTAAAATGCACAAAGAAGTTTCTAGTAATGTGATTAATAATGGGATTTATATCCCGCCATTCCCGGTTAAGCTAAGCTAATTCACGTCGCGGAATATTATTGGTCGACTGAGCCATCCGTCGCCTGATGCATATTTTCTGTATACACAACAACTTTCGATTTGCCGACCAATAGAACGGCGATACGTCGATACTTGCTAACTCTGTGTTTCCGGTTTTCACTGGATCGACTCGATGTCTTGTAAAATCACCTTTCTAACCTTCCTACTTCATAGTTTTTGTGCACAATGTATTTTCGGGAAAAATACTGGTTCGATCGACATAGAAAACTTATTCGAGGGAATCGAAGATGTGCTCAAAACAATACACGAATATATACCGGATACGGACGGAAAGTGCGAATACAAATGTGAGGACCGAAGTTACTACATACCGAACCATCGGCATATTCCTTCGTCGAATGGATGTGGAACAATCGCTTTCCCCATTGACACCAAGTATCTTCCAAGTGTCACAGAATGTTGTAATCGTCATGATTTGTGTTATGACACATGCTCGTTCTCGAAAGAGAGTTGTGATAACAGTTTCCGAGAATGCTTAACTAAAATGTGCAATAAGCTGCATGCGCTGATTGATCACAAGAAATTAGGCGAAAGCTGTCATGATCTAGCGGATATGATGCATGCCTCCACGGACGTTCTAGGTTGCAAAGCTTATAAGGAATCACAGAAAAACGCGTGCGAGTGTGGTTACAGGACACCATATACCAGACCATCGGAAACCGAAATACCTCACAAGAAGAATGATCATGCTGATATTGGAGATGATATTACAAAAGGCGACGATAACTCGGACGATCATCATCAATGGGGAGACATGAAGCGATTGATGAACGGCGTGAAATTATCAAATGAACACGACGAAACACACGACGAAGGATACGCTCAAGATGAATTATAGTTCAAAATATAGGTCCATTAACTATATAACTTTTGGATAGCATGACAATCTGCCATATCTTGCATTTATAATTATGTGATATACCTTAGTCTCATGCTGCCACTGCATGGCAGATCGCTCGCGGTGGTCGTATTCTTTTCTTTTTATTTGCATTTATTTATTTGTTTGCAGAAAATGGACGTGCGTAACTATTATATATAGTCATATAGACTCCTATAGTATACGAAGATTAATTGATAAAATGATCTGATAATAAAAACAGAACAGTATGTAATATACACTAATCAACACGGAACATTTCAAGTGTGGGGAACACGTGCAGGTCCCCAATACAAAAATTTACACCGCCCCAATATAGGCCTACACAGCACAGGAGTGTGTATTATCCGGGGTGAGACTGTGGGGGTGGTGTCATTTTATTTTATTTTGGGACATGTGGTGGGGAGTAGGTCATTTCGGACCATTACTGTTACCCTTCGAAAAAAAAACTCATACTCGATTGTGAGTCAAATCGTAACCTGTTCAACTCGTAACCTCATGAGTCATCTCGTACCCGCCTCATTTTCTTTATATGTGGGCATAATATACAAGCCCATACCCCCCATTTCTCACCTTAGTTTGATATGTACATTCCTTTACATGGTTGATGACCAATTATATAGTCTGTAAATATATAGGTTGAAATGGTTTATGAAAAATGCATGACTCATCCCATGAACATCGCGAAGGCTTACCGTTGACTTCCATTCAATCCATGCAAATCTCTGACTTGTGGTGTGGATTGAAACAGTATAATTTTTTTATGACACCCAAATCAGTTACGAGTTGATATTAAAAAGAGTATGAAGTTCGAATGTATATGAAATGACTATAACCTGAGATATGCAGTGCACTATAAATAATGAATTCATCAGTTGTCGATAATAATCGCATCATGCATATCATAAAATGGAGGCTTTTAAATGGTGAAGTTTCTCGTCCACACTCAGATGAAATGGGAATATCAGTGGTCGATGTAAATAAGATAAGATAAGATGATTTTATGATGTTTTTTATGTTGTTTTTTTTAGTACAAATGTTGTTCGTGTCTGCACTTTTACGTTCACCAATACAGCCATGGCATAGCCAGAGGACTCAACTATATAACCAGGCCTTCACACATATTTAGAGCCTGGCTATGACACTCTGTTTACATGATATTGCAGTTTCCAGAATTCCATATTATTTCTTGTGGTTATAGTTTTCAGGATTACATATATACATATTATATCTACGTTGGTATATATAAATTATATTTTTGTGTTCAATGTATGGTTATTGTTTGTTTCATCTTTGGGTAATACACTTTTGTTTATATGGTATATACATGCAAGACACTTTTCCCACAATATTACCTCGGCGATGCTCCGTGGCGATTGGTCGAAAATATATAGCCTATACCCCCGGCACATATTATAGTTCTTGTGATGAAGCGGATTAATATATGTATGTGGGAGGGGGTGCTAACCACAATATCTAGTGATTATCTCCAAACGATAATGTTATACATACAGGAGAGCATTTATTTAAGTAGCGTAGATCTCTCTCAGATCCTCTGCAATGTGTTGTAATTTTAATTTCGCCAGGAGCAACCTATATATAAACGTTGCGGCAAATTCTAAGCAACAAACTACGATTTTCGGCGCTGTATCTAGTTTAGTCGGAAATCTTCCATATACATATACACATGCATATATCCTCCAATATCCCCTTCAAAATTAGGTATATGCACAGCTTGGAGGCTCACACAAGCCATGTGCACTTAAAGGCCCACTTAATTTTCGAGTCTCCGATTATTTTTGTATAGTGACTTGATATACTGTTTTAATAACAATCTATGACATAAAATATGATTAAAATACTATAATTCATTACTATTTGAAACATCTGTGTCTCAGAAGATGCCCACAGAGAAATAGAAAACTGCTGAAGACTCCCCAACCCCCCCCCCCCCCCCTGGCACCCAGAATGCAACAGAATTCAAACGTTTTCAATGAAAGGGGAAGAACTCAATCTTTAATATATAGAGTTATTCCCCCTGCATTGAAAATAATACTGAGTTTTACTTCAATCTTGATGACAAAACGCGTTGGCAACTCAAAAAAAAAAACATGTCCACAGTTTATGACACCGGATAAGTTGATAATACAATGTTTTGGAGCTTCCTCTTTCAAATGGTACCGTATGTATAATATGGCATCTATTTTATATAAAGTAATCTGGGGGTTCGAAAATTAAGTGGACCTTTAACCCGTTCTTTAATAGATATGTATACAGGTGTATTAAAGAACGGGTTATTTGCACATGACTTGTGTGAGCCTCCAAGCTGTGCATATATGTATGCTCCAGTCGGGGAATTCCCCCCCCCCCCCGCCCCCAAAAAATAAGTCATTGCGGAATCGCAAAGTTTCACAAAGCTAATTAAAAAGTCACCCTGAATGCATACGATAAACTGTAGGTTTTGCGATGTATATCGATTGCATCTATATATAATTTAAATTCCTTATGCATTCTATAACCGTATACTTGCACTCAAAATAACTAAAATTCTTTTATAATTTGGACCAAAATCTGCTCGCAATGTGACTGTCGACGGAAACAGTTTACAAACGGATGCTACTCCAAATCTTTGACTTTTGCCTATGGGTTGGGTATATAATCTAGGAATTTTAAATAAAATTAATAATAAAAATAATAATATAAAAATACCAAACAAATTGTTTGCAACGAAATAAGCCGACATGTGCATGGCCAGGTCGATCCATCCTATATACCGGTAGGCCTTTGTATGATGGATATGAAATATTAATGAGCTCCGTGCATGTATAATTGCTGGGTCCGATATTTACCGCTGTTGTTTGATATTATGTCAGATTTGACACACTGGTGTTTAATTATTGCACTCGTGTTAATTTCCCCACGGGGTAATCTAGAGGCCACAATGGAGAACTGTATATATTCATCTCATATGCACGGCAATAGGTCAGGGTGGTCAGCTTCAGAAATAATTACATAACATGCAGAGGGGGGTAATAATCACCGATCTACTGGCGGTGGAATTGAACTAATGACGAAAATAAACACTCGTGAAGTCTGCTTACGCCTAATTGGCCCACAGGGACAGGGGATCGTGGGTGGATAAGTCCCACTGTTTAAACAGAAAGGGATCAAAATACGCCAATGGCTGATACCATATGACAGACATCGGATGTTTCTGCCAAATAGCTGACAAGTCTTAATGTCGTAATGAGCTATAGATGTTAATTGTCATGTGGATGGCATGCATTCACTGAGTGCATAACAGAGCAAAAGCTGTCACTGTCATCTAAAGAGGAAATCAGTGGGCACACATGCAGCGGCTTTCAGAATATTCTGCCGGGTATACACACAGCTTGTGTTAAAAGTGCATGCATGGGAATGGATACGTGGGTTCTCAGTATTATGCGCGTGAACAAATTATGCATATATATTATCAAAATGACGATCTTTGCACTCACGTGACCCAATTTAACTTAGCCCCGTGTATTTACTTCATTTATGGGTATATCTTATATTTAAAGGTACTCAATCCGATCAGAGGGTCCCCATCTCAACAACAACAATCCGATCAGAGGGTCCTATATTACTATTTATTTGGCTTTGGGGGTAACAAATATTTGATTCGAGTCGAGGAACCCATCAAACAAAGCTCACAGTTATTAGATATTGATTTTTTGAAATTTGTTATTTTCTCGAGATGAGTACTAATAATTGCGTTAAATTTCGTAATCTGCTCGAGATGTGTACACCAAAACACTATTCAAACAGACAAGGATGGATAACTCTAAAATCAAGTGGTAATAATAACGCAATTTTGACTGTGTTCTGGGCCAGAAAGTATTCCCGATAATGAAAAATAATAGATTTCTAAAATCGATATCTAACAAATCTGAGCTTTGATGGGTGATTCCTCGACTCGAATCAAATATTTTTGACCTCCGAAGCCATTGAAATAGTAATTGAGAGGAGTTTTATCGGATTGAGTACCTTTAATTTGTTTCGGATGTTAAAGACGTATTACGGACTTGTTCGAGTTCGTGAAACTGATGTTAGTATTCAGACGTTATACCAACCTGGATAATGTAACATTCTACTAACATCGCCGAAAATTTCAAAGAAATCGACCATACGACTCAGTAGAAACCATCGTCAAAATTACGCTTAATTGTAAATATTTACATCTGGATTAGGGACGCAACAATCGGCGACAAACAAACACAAATGATTTCAGCCATCCAGATTCAGTGCATTTAATTTATATATCAGAATGCCGGTGTGTGTTGGCTATTGGGATTAATATTCGTGAAAAGAACAACTTTGAGCAAGATATATAATTCTCCATTTCTATTGGATCACCATATATACCGGAGTGTTTCACATCACTTTAACATTAACGAGAAATAAAAGTGGTCGCATACCATGCGGGTCTCTTAGATTGCCATTAAAGTAAAGAGGTGTACTCAATTATGATAATGAGATCATGAATGTGTCGTTTGTCTCTGTGGGAAAGCATGCATGGTCGACTTAACTTTATTTTATACATTTATCAGAGAGAATATAGAGGATCACCACCGAGTTATATTGGGATACAAGATTTTATGAAACGAGTTTGATAAATTCTTATATCCCAACATAACGATTTGAAGATATGTTATATCAGTGGGAGTTATTGTCACGACAACTCCATCCACGCGTATACAGTTGAGTTGGGGATAGTGAGGCGAAGTACTTTCCTTTCTTCTCATTCCAGAAAAAGTCACACAAATTCAAGATGACGCCCAAAACAGCGACCAGAAATTGAAAAAATCATCAAAAACCCCTTTTTGCCCAACTTTACTTTGTAAAGTTTGAGCTACTGTCATGGGTTGGTATCCGTCGTCCGTGCATGCGTACGTATTACACGAGCATGCACATATACGTACGTCCGTTAGCACGGGCTACAGGTCGTAACGTTGGTCGAATCATTATGAAATGTGTCTTGACTGTTGAAATTGACATGCAGATGGGAAACGAGTCATTTTGGGATAATTCGGCACACACACAAAAAAACATGGCCGCCAGTGGCCATCTTGGATTTCAAACTTCAATCCATTGGCACGGCTACAGGCCATACCGTTCGGGATCATCGTTACATTTGCCATGTACGTTGATGTTTATCATGGAAGTTGACATTGACATGTAGATGGGAGCGAGTCATGTTGGGGGTCATTCGGTCAAAAACATGGTCGCCAGATTTCAATTTAGAATCCATTGACATTACATGCAGTCCGCAGTTATCGGAGAATTGCTTAGGACCACCTTTAGAACCTTTAGATGGGAGCTATCGAATTTGATCTATTTTCGGCAGCCATCTTAGATTTTAGTCTCTGCATGACTAAATTCTTTGGTACACCATACAGCCCACATCCCTGATACGATCAACACCAAACTAAAAAATGACGGTAATAAACTGTCAATATTGTGAAAGTTACCCGTTTTATTCCATAAAAACTATGGGAGGCCAAATTCACATTTAATAGCCAATTATACTTAAGCATAACGCATTATGCTTAAGAGTAATGCATTTATGCATATGCGTAAGCGTAATTCGTTACGCTTAATCATAATTTAATTATGCTTAATCATATAATTTCATTTTGCTTATGCATAATGGCATTACGATTAAGCATATAATGCCATTACGCTTAAGCGTAATTAAGATTTCCATTACACTTAAGCATAAAAACTCCCCTGGAGCTGAAATGGATGCAACCAATTACTGATGCTAGTAACCTTTGATATATATTTACCTTAGATGTTACAATTATATGTAAGATATATAGTATAAGGCTGTGGAAACCTATGAATTTAGTTGTGAGTAAGGCAATTAGGCTTAAGTGTATTAAATTTTGGCTTAAGCGTAATTAGCTATTAAATGTGAATATGTCCTCACATAGAAAACATTATATTTGTTCTGAACTTCGCAAAAGTTGTCAACTGAAAGTGGTATAATTAATAGTTCATTGTTGGCAAGCGTCATGCAATATTATGGGACGTAAACGAGAAAGATTTATACGCTCGATTGCTTTCAGAAGACAATCTCTATATATCGTTAACAAATATTTGGCGATATGATGGTATCGATATCTCTTAAATTGGGGTAACTATATTCAAGAAATAACTTGAAGATGGATTGGGGTCATTGGATTTTTATCGGCAGAGTAAGTAAACAAAGTATTTGAATCCCGAGGGGATTCACACGAACCTTGTTTAATTACTCCAGCTGTCAAAACCAATTACCCCAAATCGATCTTCAAGTAATTTCTTATATATCATATACCAACTCGTTTTAATAGAAATAAAGGTACTCAATCCGATCAGACGGTCCCCATACCATCAAACTACAACAACAACATTACTTCAAATTACGCTTATAGTTATCACAATCGATTTATTGCAACAAAATAATGCCAACCACTGTCAACTATGGTATCAAATTTCACAAAACTTGTTATTTATAAACATTTTGTTCAACAAAATATGTCCGTATTATCACTAAAGTATCACGAAATTTGATCGTATTACCACTTGATTTTACAGTTATCCATCTTCATCCGCAATTTTGTCCGAGACCTTCCGTTTGACCACGTATCTTTGGGCCACATATTATTACACATCTCGAGAAATAACAAACTTCAAAAATCGATATCTGATCACTCTGAGCTTTGATGGATGGGTTCCTCGACTTTAATCAAATATTTTTTACCCCCGAAGCCAAAGAAATAGTAATTTAGGAACGTCTGTTCGGATTGAGTACCTTTTTCAAAACTACCAAAACAATTGTAAGTAACATATTGTTCAAACTCCAACACGCAGCGAGTGCGTGCGCATGCGCATGCGTATGATCGGCTTGAAGTGATGTAGGTGGTTCGTCGCATTTTATGTATGAAGTGGAGACTGCAGTTATTGGTTGATAAACCTCGGAAACGTTCGTGTATATAGTATGGCGATTTGTAATGACTCTTATCTTCGGGCGCTATAATTGTGTGAATAAGAGGGTTTGTGATTATTACGCCACCGTAGTGTGGTGTTTCTAGCTTTTGGTTTTTTGATATCGCATGGTCGATCGATAATTCACTGGGTGATTGTACATTCGGCAAACCTCGTCAGATTCCGTCACCGTTTCATCGTACCGATAATTACGAGAGTACAACTAAGATTGGCACATGTGTTTACGTCACCGGTGTAATTGTGGGGACATGCTTCTATTATGAAGGTTTGCTATCCCGAAGGTCCGCTATTCCGAAGGTTCTCTATTCCGAAGGTTTTTGTTATTTTTAGGTTAATTCTATATTTTAAAGTATTGAGACTAATTTGAGAGGGTTCATTTTCACAAAGATTCTTTATATGGAGTGTGCGCTCACATCCGAACTGATCATGCGCGCACACCGATACAGATACAGGAGGAAATAACTTAACTTAGAACATTAAATGTGATTTTGTTTTGTTTTCGCTGGTTTTCTTGAGATTTTATGTCATTACGTGGGCCCATACCTTTGAATTCTTGGCATATACTATGAATGTTGTGGTATATATGGACCCTCCCGCATTGGGACATGACATAGGTTCAGTTGACTTAAGTGGTGTTCTGTGTGTGCTCCAATTTGGAGTTCAATATTTTAAGGGCCAAGTTTAGAATTTTATGGGTCCATACCTTTGAACTCTGGGCATATAATATGAATATTGGGGGGCATGTCTCTATTCCGAAGGTTCACTATACCGAAGGTCCACTATTCCGAAATTTCTCTGAATGTTCGCTATTCCGAAGGTTCACCAATCCGAAGGTTCGTTATTCCGAAAGATTTTTTTTATTTTAAGGTTAATTCTATATTCTAAAGTAACGAGAGGGTTCATTATCACGAAGATTCTTTTTATGAAGGAAATAATGTAAAACATTAAATGTGATTTTGTTTTGTTTTCGAGGGTTTTCTTGAGTTTAATGTCATTACGTATGACCTTATTTCTCATTACATATTCACGCCAAGGAGCCCACACAATTGCTATGTTACGATGCGATTTAATGTGATTATGTGTGACCTAATATCTCAATAATCTGAGGCAAGAGTACGCCTGCTAAAGGCGAATTATAACAGTTGGGGGTATAACGCTCAATAAATACTGGAGGCTATAACAAACTGCGCAGTAGAATATCGCTGAATGGACGAGTATGAGATGAGCCTAAATGCAATTGTGACTTTGTTTAAAGGCCCACTTAATTTTCGAGTCATTAATTTTTTATAGTATATACGGTTTTAATAACAATTTATGCCATAAAATTTGAATAAACTACTATAATTCATCACCATTTGAAAGGCAGAATACTTCTATCTCCTAGTTTGAAACACCTTCAAAATACCGCGTCGTATATCTAGCAATTAGCAACCAACATGTCCTCCTCGGCTTTCCATAGAATTCAACGTAATTTGATACTTATGGGTATTTGTGTCAGGGAAGTGTTTTGAACGGGTCAAATCGTGACCCCGACCTGACCTTGACCATTAAAACTGTCAATGCAAGGTCATTTTGGGTAAAACGGACAAATTTCGGCGAAATTTGATACCTAGGGATACTTTGGTCCGAGGAGAGTTTTGAACGGGTCAAATCGTGACCTCGGCCTGACCTTGACCTTCAATATGGCCAATCAAAGGTCAACTCGGATAAAACGGATAGATTTCGACGAAATTTGATACCTATGGGTACTTTTGTCGGGGGGGGGTGTTTTGGACGGGTCAAATCATGGCTCTGACCTTACCTTGACCTTCAAAATTGTTAATTAAAGGTCAAGTTGGGTAAAACGGACGGATTTCGACGAAATTTGATACCTATGGGTAGTTTTCTACGGGTGGGGGTGTTTTGGACTGGACAAATCATGACCCTGACCTGACCTTGACTTTCGAAATAGTCAATTGAAGGTCAAATCGCACCTTTCACCGGAAAGCAGATGGGAAACAGCCCGGGTGAAGTCGGGCCTATCAGCTTGTGTAATAAAGAAGACAGTTTGATGAAAGTAATGTATGCCACGAGAAACGGGAAAACTTGAAATATGGAAGTACGCAAATTTCCCGCATAAAATTTGAAAGCTAGTTTATAGAATAATTGTATTATTATTTATATTTATGGCTAATAATACGATCTTGGTGGCGTTACCATTTCTGACTATGGTTTTCTTGTCTATATCTGTGTTTGCGAATGTCTGTCTGTCTGTGTTCTATATACCATCTATATAGATGACACTAAAGGGGTCTATAACAGGGGTACCCTTTTGCGAGGAAGATAATGGTGCGGGTGAGAATTTTCTAAAGTGACGCTGTTGTTTTCAGGGGCAGAAAATGGGAGGGGCAGTAAACAATTCTGACGCCGATTCCCGCCAAACTTATAGACATAATCGTCTCCATGACATGAGGAATCTATTGACTATTGGTGTGTTTAAAGATTCGAGTCAGTGGGGGGGGGGGGCATGGAAGGGGAGAAGGCCACCAACATTGATAAAGATATTTTTAGCTTCTCCATGATACAAGGAATCTAATCGTATGACTTAAAGACGCCAAATTGGTGTCGTTTGATTTGAGGAACGGGGACGCACTAAATTTGATAATAATTGGTTTAGTCGCCGATTACCACGGTGCATGTATACCAGATGGATGGGTAACATACTAATTAAGTATGCATATGTTCTCTCTATAAATATAATATTGACCCCGGTTTGCCCCTCACCTGCTTCAGTTAATTAAAGGTATATATATGTACATATAATATAACTCCATCAATCACTTATATATAAGTAACCAGAAGGGATTGCGCATATACTATATATCCCCCGAATATTCATATATGATTGGTATATCAAACTGGTGCACATTTACATATAACTATATATGCTGTAGGCAGTATGGTAGATATATGCATGCAGTGCACGTATTCTAAAATAGATTTTTATCGTGACGCTCGTGTCACCGTGGACCAGGCCACATCCAATGTTTATGACAGTTTATATAAATACAGTTAATGACGCTGAGATTCCTGACAACTATAACAATGTGTATTTTTTGCTTGCAATGTTATGGAAATGAATCTTAAAGGTGCTCAATCCGATTCGATGGTCCCCATATAATCAGATTCCAACAACAACATTTTTTAAAAGCAGCTTCAGCTATCAGAATCGATTAAAGCTTTTGTTGTAAATTCGGTTACTTATCAAGTCACCGTTGGCATTTCACCCATGCAGGCTACGAACAACAAATAAACGAGATACGGAACTAGTATATACGTTAACTAAATATACTGTGAGGGTCCCTATATGTATGCATTATAGCTCAGTAGCTCACCGTATACTAACAATGCTATAGTTGAACAATCACCTGTTGTTTTGCAACATAATGGTTTTCCAAATTGTCTCCGAGGACAAGCTGTGCTGTTTTAGTTCGTTCCAATGGGGACGTACAAATTTGCTATTTACATAACTTTGTATATATGTGGTCGAAAGTTAATATTTTGACAGGGGCGCTGGGCGCATTATAGCACTGAATCAATTTGAGAAGTGTCAATCGTTGTGTAACGTTATAAGCTGACAGCGTGGAGTTTCATGTCGGACTTCTAAAGGAGCCGCCTGTGAGTGCAAGGTGATAATTGGATAATTAGCAAACATGTAATTTACCTGCTTGCATGAGGTTTGTTGACCAGCCATATATGGCCATCGAATAATAGGCGAGTAAACGGTACAAGTTCAGGCGTGCATGGTATACAAAGGACAGATTGCGTGATATTGCATAATCTTATTATCCGTGGAGACACTGTGGAACCAGTCATTATGGTAATGCAGTTTGTTCACCCTGACCCGTAGTGTACGTGGACTCCAAAGGCCAAGAAATAATTTACCAGTATATATTTACCAGTATAGCTCATGCATGTCAGAGTTATGGAGGCACGGACTCAGTTTGAGTGTTCATTGCTTCATATATATTTGCTTAACTCAGTGAGCGTGAACATATTCTCATTTCTTATCGAAATGGCATGGTACATTGAAATATCAGCATTATATATAGTATATATAGAACCGCCACTTTATATATACACGCAGTACATGACCACGGGAGCTAAATGTGTCTATTCTGAGATATCGGTTAATGAATTTCTATAGTTCAGATTGCTTTGGACTGCATGCATCCCAATGTCATTATATTGGCTTTCATTAACATATAATATGATTTGTTTTATATCTGGGGAATACAAATGTGTTTATATCAAAGTATTCAGCTGAAATGCATTCGATTTTGTTGCATGTGCACTGAACGTGGCACAAAGTTCATCCAAGATTGAGACATGCACGCTCTGAGTATCTGCATGAGATTGAATAAAATTAGTGTAAAATACAGGGGACTGTAACGCGCTCCGCTGCCCGCCCCCTTTTGCGCTGCCCATATACGCGCCTGCTTCACGTTAATGGTAGTATAATAAGGACCTTATTGTACTACCGCTAACGTGAAGCAGGCGCGTATACATATAGAAGCGGCGTATATATGAGCAGCGCAAATGGGGGGCGGGCAGCGGAGCGCGTTACAGGCCCCTGTGGTGTAAAACGTCATTGAAAAGCTCGCAAACAAAATGGATATTGTAGATACTCTGGCAGCGAGTGGAGCGAACCAGTCATTATTGCTTTGGCTGCATTAGTTCCTCTCTGTCAGAGCGTTGGCACGAGTGAGTTGTGCGGACTGTAACCTTTATTGGGAGCATCCGTCCTCGTGCTAATGCCGGCGAGTGAGACGGTTTTGGATTAGGCTTAGGACGGACAATGGAGCTAATCCCTGCATGACGCCGCGTTGGCTGCAATGCAAAGATCTCAAATAGTGGACACTGTTAGTTGGAATCTCCAATCTAACAGGGGCTATTTGGTTCTTTGCGTTGAATTCCGGACAGAGGATGCTGGTATCCAGAGATCTTCTACCCGGAGCAGGAACACCGAGACCAGCCGTGACTTGAAGAAGGGGCCTCCAAAGAAAAAGACACCAGCTATAGATGGAGAAGGGACGCCGCCAGACGGGCAAAGTGGAAGAAGAAGATGGGGGTGACCGTTGATCGACCGGTCACCCCTCCCCGTGTGATTCAGCCGTCCAGTGTCATAGCCGGCAGGTCGAAGTTGTCTGAGAGACGCCCAGACGACTCGACCTGCATGGAGACTGACGACATTGTACCAGCCAGCAGGGATCTGCCGGAGGTCCCTGCTGTCGTCATCGAAGCAAGCGGAAACAGGGACGTGGACACCACCCCAGATGTTCCTGCAGCCAGCTTTGAGGTGGAGTTGGACAGCTTGCCACCACGGACACCGGAATTTCATCTCATCCCGGTGTCCCCCAGCTCTACCACCAGCAACAACAACATCAGCACATACACCACCCGTTCTGTAGAAGAGTTATTCGCAGACGCCAGAATACTCATGGCAGAAGTCGCGGCTGAAAAAGCAGAAAACTTAAAGAGAAGACAAGAGCACGAACAATGGCAGAAAGAATTCGATCAGCGGCAGACAGAACGGGAAGAAGTACAAGCCATTTGCGACGCAGCAGCAGATTCTGCGATCCAACAAATTCGTCAACAACAGCAGCAAACAGAACTTCAACAAAGGAAAAAAAAGAAAGCAAAGAAGAAAAAATAATAATATGTCTAGATCATCTTTTTTTCACATCATTTCATGTTAAATGTTCGTACCATTTCATGATCCCTTTCATCATATCACAAGTGGGTTGTAGGGGAGGGGTTACACCCCTTCCAAATCCTCCCTGGGCTTATTCCCAAAACCCCTAATAAACGGATATTGTAGATCCGAATAGACCCACAGTCCCTTGAATTTCGAAATTGCGACGGTTTTAGTCTGATAATATGGTTAAATGAATCCGAGATGACCTTCTTCGTGTCAAATGAGGGCATTTTTGTTATCTGTGTCTGCGATCGAAAAATGCGTATAATTATTGTCGCTGTGCATGTTATGACGTGGGACCAGATAAAGGTTATGCTGTCGTGGTATACATGTATATATATATCGAGATATATATCAGTGTATAGATTGAGATTACTGATAAGTTTGACAGTGACACATTATAATGCACACAGTAATCATTTCACTAATATTGTCTGTGGTATCTACCTCCACCATTTCACCATTTTACATGCATCAAATTACGTCGAAATAACTTCTCTTCCATATAAAAAAATAAATATGCATGTATAACAAACAAACAAAATCAAAAGAATATCCTTGAAAATGATACTTTGCTTCCGGTCAACTGTCGTTCAGCCCCATACGCATGCATGCATGGGAACTTGGAAATTGTAATCCTATGATATATATAATCGGTTTGTAACTTTAGTCCAAATTTTCAGCAGTAGGAAATTCCATTCCCTGACACAACAGCTATAGTATATAGAGGTGGAAATTTCATACTTAAATTTTATTGAAATTATTTCGACAATTGATTTTCCAACCAAATGTAAAATGGGATAACATATTTCATGATTTCAGTCACATTTTTCAGCCGAAATTGCCATCAGTATGAAAACCTCCAAGTTCCACTGGCTGTTATGGAAGATTGGAATTTCAAACCCGCAATTAAGGAGTTCTGAAAATGAAATTTTCCCTGAACAAATATATAATGATGGCTGATATTGCACGAGACAACGCAGGTTGAGTCATCACTTATTTGGATAATTTTGTTGCGAAACATGGCAATTTTCTTCGAGGAGGTCTTATTGACTCATATAGTTCAAGCGATAATTGTTATCCAGTCAGCAGATTCACGCACGCATGTCACTCCTATATCACGTCGAATTAACAGTCAGCGTTCATCACAACAGGAAGTTACCTCTGGCACCATATTCCGATATATAGAGCATCTTATAGACATATCATGCCATATTCAAATGTTTCAAATATATGTATTGACATTCTGCATCAGACATAATACTATATATAAGGCTATTCGACCGGCTTAGGCCTATTTATAATAGTTCAATATAAAACGTTATATGGGTTCGGCCAGACAATATCTTTGGTTTAAATGTTTAAAATTTCCTTCATATATTTACAAGTTCGCTCATAATATTTCTTGACATTTTCTTATTGTTTGTTCTTGTGATAAGAATGATATTTATATAATAAAAAAGTGAACTTATGGAAATACATATATATCTTATATAATTATACGTATTATATAAGATATATTATATATATATAACTATGTTGATATTTTAAGTCGGAATAGTTGATAGTTCTCACGAAGGCACTTTGTAACAAGTCTATTCAAAATATATTTACTGCCTGCATGCATGCGCACGCATTGCTAAGCATTTATGGGGGAATTTAATCAGTTGCAAACTTGCAATGGGCAACGAGATGCGTGTAGGTTGCAACGAACGAACAGCAATGTATAATAATGCCAAATGTCTTAATGGTTGATGTGCGTGACATTTTAATTCGGACACATTTCCGTTATTATAGTACGTTAATTATAAGTACCTCTTGTCGGCGCGACATCAAAAAAGGGAAAACACGGCGCCCCGGGCAGAATATTTCGTATTTACCGGTATAACCATTTCCGCGAAACATAAAATTGGTCTAAAATTAGTTCGGAGTTATGGGTTATTATCAAAGCACTGACTATATTGCCATTTTCGTGTTATGTTTTGTGTATGCCATGCAGATCTGTATCCCAATGATTTTGTTTATGTAGGCCTATACTGGTGCATGCAGCCATGCACGTATGTCATGTGCATGCACACGCATCAATTAAAACGAGTTAGCCCTGGGGCGAGTACGCCGATTCCGACACCTTTTCTATTTGCAGCAGGTTAAGTTTACGCGTAATTTAATTTACAAAGTTCCCCAATTGGTATCGTAAATAGAGCGACCTTATTTGACAGAGAATGCCTCTGTTATTGATTATAAAGTTGCTATACATTAAAAACGACAATTCACATGCTCGTTCAAGCGCAGTAGTCTATTTTCCCCATGTTAAAGGACATCCACAAATACTAAATAACGCTAACTTACTGCCGAATGTTTTACACGACAACTGTTAACATATTTGGGCTGAATTCATCTGACGCGGTATTATTCCTCAAAATAAACAACAAAACCATCGTTAATTGGAAATGTAGTTTGGGCTAACATTTACATAAATCCTCCATATCATTATTCCGACACACACGTCAGATGAAAAAGTCACATGAAGTAACCGGCCAAATTGGCCGAAATAATGGCCTTTTTTTGTGTATGGCTTTCTGTGTTTTTTTTTATAGTGTGTACTTTTCCGTTTGTATAGACATGCATGCATGGGGTGGGAATAGAGAATAGTCTTGATCAAATGATTTGAAGAAATGCCTTGTTGCTCATCTGTCCATGGTGTTATAGTGGCCAATTATTCTCAGTTTAAAATAAAAGTTGCTAAATATTTCAGCTATACATGTGCATGTAACCGACACAGATCGAGGTTTTAAAATGTTTATGTTAGGCTATGAGCCTGTTATATATATAAAACTGAAAAAAATTATCTGTATTGGGTGATATACCATTGTCACCTTCCAGTATTGGATGATCCTGAAAAGTCATGTACTACTGACTGTTTTCTTTTATCTCAGAAGAAACTATATTTGACTACACACTGTCACCATGCACTATTGCGAATGGGTCTTCAACGCATTTCCATCTCTCTTGACAACTTGTATCTATCTTGCGGAAACTATCTTGAATGGGACAGACTAAATTGTGTTATAATACATTACGCAGTCTACTATGCCATCGATTCAAGGTCCCTCATTTTGCAAGAATATATGCATCTCTTAAATATAATGATAAGTATACTTATAATGTTTTCTTCTATATATATGTATCTGTTTTGCGAACTCACTGTATGAATGTCCTGATTCCCGGCGTACATACAAATGACAGTCGAGAAGATGTAATTGTTCAAGTGACTTAATTATAGGTCATCACATGTCGAGGCTGTGAAATGTGAACGCCAAAAAACCCTTATATAGACGAATTATATGGAGATGACGTTATACAAATTTTGTTGATATTGGCGACTAAAACATTCTCATCAATGTTACACGTATATATAGCGTCCCTTCTTGGTGGAAATTAGTGCCAATCATATTTGTATCAGCTTTGGTGCTCATCCCTTGCACATTAATGACTTGAACGGTGCCCCTTTTCCCATATATATATAAACCACACCCATTATAGATTCCTGACATCATGCACGGAGATGATTACGTGTATATATATGTGTGGTGGTAATCGACAACTAAACAAATTCTTATCAAATTTATCATGTCATGGAGATTATATTGTATCAGTTTGGGGAAATCCCCATTTTTTTGCACCTGACACTAACAGCGTCTTTTTAGAAACATTTAACCCACACCATTATCTTGCCCGTAATAAGTTACACGTGTTAGTCCCTTTAGTACCATATAGATGGTCGACATGAAGGTATATGTGACACATACAGACCCGATCGATTCGCAAATGTAGGCAACAACCTTGGCGTCTTCAACGGGTCCACACAATTTGATTCCTCGTATCATTGGAGAATAATGTGTATGAATTTGGTGGAAATTTGCGCTAAACATATTTCTATAGATAAACAAATTCGTATCAAATATAGTGCCCACATCTCTTCAACAAACGTCGCCACTTTGGCGTATTTTATCCACACGATTAGACTTCTGATATATAATGGATTTAAATCACAAGATGAGATTTCTGGCATCATGGAAAGGAATGGCTATCCATTTGGTGGAAATCGGCGTTAAAAAGTTTTATCAATTTTGGTGCCCCTCTCCCTTCCGTGCATCCCTGAATCAAATGGGGCCATTTTTGCCATCTTGAAATCACACGATTAGATTCCTCGTTTCATGGAGAAGAATGTGTATCAATTTTGTGGAAATCGGCGCTAAACATGGTTATCAATTATTGTGCCCCTCTCCCCTTCCGTGCACTCCTGACTCAAAATGGCGCCACTTTTGACATCTATAAACCACACCATTAGATTCCTCATAGCATGGAGATGATTATGTGAAAGTTTGGTGGAAATCGGCGACAATTTTGTTTCTGCCCTCCCCTTTTGTGCCCCTGATAACAACAGCGTCACTTTGGAACATTCTAAACAGCACCATTATCTTTCTCGTAAAAAGTTACCCATGTTAGACCCCTTTTATGCCATCTAGATAGTCCCCCGTGAATTTCTATAGAACATAGACAGACAAACAGACAGACAGACAGGCAGACAGGCATTCGCAATATATATATATATATAGAGCTATATACAGGGGAAGAGTTATTAAATTGGAAGAGCACAATGCACTTCCTCCGAAATAGTACCGCATGTGACGTGACCATATATATATATATATATATATATATATATATACGCCATTGTTTACGCCAATATATAAGAAATAAACGGCGGTTTCAATGTGGTCATGGGATTTTGACCGCGAGAAAAAATCAGCAAACTGCATGAACCCCGAAAGGGTTCATGCGGAGTTTGCTGATTTTTTATCGCGGTCAAAACCCATGACCACGTTGAATCCGCCGTGTATTATTTATATTTATATACTTAAATTCATTATGAACTAGGATTGTCTGTCTTTCCCACTATTTATTCATCTATTTAAATGAACGCACGAAGTTCAGTTCAGAAAGTGCGAATCCTCGTTTTTTGGAAAACCAAACATTTTGAGAATCCGTTCTTGGAGAACGGAAAAAAAACGCAATTTCACAGTTTAGTATACACATGACAAACTGTCTTGTTTAGTAGCTAGTAGCTATAGTAGCTAATGTAGACGTGTTGATTTCAAGAATGATAACTGAAACTAACAATTAAGTTTCGGCTTTGGATAGGAAATCGACAACACGCCGTTCTACCATAATGATATATTTGTGAGGTTCGGGGGAATATTTGTAGCGGTAAGGAAAATGATAACACGTTATTAAGTAGCGGGATTTTTGAACATCAACGTTTAGTAACACCGGGCAACAACACTGATTATAGACCAAAATAAATTTCTTGCCAAATCCGGACGGACTATATAGATACTCAAGCAGTCGACAATGTCCGACAATCACCGGTCATTTCCAGGACCAATGTGTTCATAAACCTATGAACGACACTGGAAGTGACGTCACGTTGCGTCCATAGGTTTATGAACGCATTGGATACGGGGGCGTGTCTACCGTAACGCTATGGGGAAATCGGAGGAGATATTAGGTGTATGTAAATATATATATATAGTCGCAGATACGAGCACTTATAATTATACTGAGTCCTCGTGCCTCCATAAATCTGATATACATATATATATTTATATATTTATCGTTGGAGTTCACTGTATTATATGGATGAATTATATATGGAGACAAAGTTCAGAGAGCGTGAATACATTCTCATATATAGAAATGGCGATGTATATATATATCGATCGGAATGGCACATTGAGATATGTCCCTCAACTCAGATATACTCGGTAAATTATTCTTTAATTTTGATTACTCTATATATTTGCGTCTCGCATTGTGCTTTTCATCCACCTGAAGTCAATTGAACGTGAAAATTCGGTCACATTATAAATAGAGCTATATATACAGCGCAAATAATAAGACGTAATGTCAAACGAAGAGCCAGAGCGGTTCATGTCTGTATAGGCCTATATGTATGTGCATGCATGGTGTCGATGTATGAATTATAAGATTTTTTTTCCACAGAAATTCTGAACATTTCCTATAATATAAGGGAACTACTCGCCAACTACTCTTTGGAGTGCATAAAGAATTTTGATACCAAAATATTTTACCGCAAAAAAAATAAATAAAAAGTGTATATAGAAGAGGAATGCAATAATAATATACATTTTATAGACATTGCAACAGGCAGCATTTTCTATATATATAATTATGCATTTATCGATTCCGACTTGTTCAATAAGACGAGGCCTTGACCGCCGATTCAACTGACCACAAAAAGCCAACACAAATATCCGAATAATACTCGCCTCTGAGCAATACAATAACATAATGCACGCTTCCGAAACGGAAGGCACTCTGCGCCAAGAATATAATATGGCAGATGGCAAATCCATCATAAGGCCCAACAATGGACAATCGTGCATGGGACGTGGGAGTTGGGCTCTTCAAAATGTAAACAATAGATATGACACACTTTATAGGGAGCTGGCGCGTTCGTGTCTGTCAGTGTCGTTTGATGATATAGCCCACCAGATTATAAAGCCATGCAAAGCAAACGATCGACCGCCATCGATAACCGATCGAGAATAGGGAATAGGCCCATATACATAACAATAACCGCTCCATCTGGGGACCAGCTGCTTTATAGATAGGCTAAACCAAGTCCCGTTATATTCAGAACAGGTTGCAAGCTATCTATATATATATATATTTTTTATTATTAATTATTGTTTATTTCAGGCAAGGTATGCCCATATATGGAAATCAAACATACAATTACATATATAGAATTTGGTTCCAATGAAGGAATAAATCAGACTTGTAAATAATATCTGATTGACATATAGCATTTAACAACTCGTTACCAGATGTAAAAACTCTCTCTCGAAATGCATACACACCCTATAATAGTATTTATATATACTATATATATAGGTAATGCACACGGTGTGTGGGGGGGGGGGGGGGGTCTGCAAAAAAAAATAATCCGTACGTGTACAGCAGGAGATCGACCGAGGGGCGGTCTGCAAAAACAATTCCGTACACAGCACTGTATACATGCACAGGGGTGAAAAAAAAACAAATCCGCCCAACCAGAGCCACCATGCATGCAAAAATAATTTCCTGTGACAAAATTGGGGATCCACCCCTCTTTTTCCATAATTTTTACTCTTGTATACTATATTAGGGTGATTCTAAAAAAATGTCAACCAGAAGGGTAAAAATTTGAATTTGTCCTAAGATTGTGATTTTTTTTTAATTTGTTTGTGAAGACTCTGATTTGTTTGAAAATTTTAAATTTTATTCCAGTTTGCCAGAATATTTCTTGTTATGCATGTGGGACACAGGGGACAAAAAGTCTCAAATATTTGTGAAAATCTAATTCCAAATTAGTATTATGAAAAAATAGTTGCTAATATACACCAGGCCATAGTTTTATCTCATTTTATATTGTTTGAGTAGTCAAAACTATAATCAAACATACTACTTCAAAGAACAGTGCATCAATTTCTTGATATGACACAATACACCTTATGAGTTTAACTGTAACGTGCGTGACAAAAATGAACTGTTTAGTATTCTTATTACACGAAAACTATGTAAAGGAATATAACAGTTGCATTATTGTATGAAGTAAATGGATTGGAAAATGATGACGGTTAATCAGAAGTGTGCTTGTGGTAGGTAAAAACACTTAAATACTCTATAAGTTATGTAACGCACGTGACGTCACGTACGTTACATTTTAATTTATTGCAACTAAACATCAATTGCCCATTCTGTTTTATACTATGATGCTTCTACCAACAGAAGCACTTAATCTACATGATTTGACAACTACATCTCCATTGTTTACCACCAGATTGGCTAATATACATTAGTTTTAGTGGTTATAGGTGATTTGTGCAATCGCTTGAAATCAATTGTTCCAGACATGGCGAAACAAACATGTTTTATAATTTATTGAAATGCAGAGGCCAGTTACTTCTTATTGTTCAGTTACCCAGAGTTCCAGAAACTGCCTAATAGATGGTTAGCATTTCTCCCAATTTAAATTTCATACAGTACAGCTGTACTACAGCATAACACATACACAATGTAGCAATATTTCAGCAGAAAGTTTAGCAATTTCATATAGATCATACATGTCTAATTAACCCTTCAATTATATTACTTTGTTATTTCCAGTGCTATTTATTAGAACAGTGGCCTAAATAATAGGCAGTGAAAATCAAAGAGCGCTATTCTGACATTAGTTATCCATTATTTATACGTTTAAAGGCTCACATTGTGGTGGAATCAATAACATTGTTGTATGTGGTTGAATTTTTTCACCAGCGCAGCTCATGTCATGGAAGGGTTAAGGAATGCATAAATATAGGATATCTGCACAATTTTAGTGAATATGGGAATTATTTTATTAGTGTAATCTCTAAGATTACATACTGTTATAACTTAGCATATTATCTGTAAAGCGGCCCGTGGTAGATTTATTACTGATATTATTTTCAGATGAACATAGGAAAAGAAATATATACTTCACCAAAATATGCAATACCATTGGCTTAGGATTTAGAAAATTTATGTTTTCAGCAAGATATTCACGAAAATCGGTTGAAAATTTCCATCTTAAGATTTATTATGATATCCAAACTATACTTACATGCAATGCATAGAAACACTTAATATGTACATATATAGCTATATTGCCATAAGGCAGTGGGGCCGACGAAGGAGTGTGTTTCTATCCACACAACATCCCTTACCCCAGACATGATTCATTTTATTATACTTACATTGTTTTACATATGGTATAAAGGAAAATAGGCACTCTTAAATTAAAAAGAGTGTCTATTTACTTTTATACCATTTGAAAGAATTTGGATTTGTTATTCTCTGGATAATCATTTTTTGTGTTACAATTTAACGTAAATGTGGTAATAAAATAATTTTACAAATAAATGTCTGCATTATAAAGCTATTTTCATGAAAACATTGTCCATGATTTGAAGATGTAACGTACGTGACAATTCAATGTAACGTACGTGACAACAGATTGAGAGTTACTGCAAAACAATTTGAGGCTCTGCAGATAAATTAATTCTTGAAAACAAAAGAAAGTGAGCCTGAGTGACTAGTGGTTGATTGGAAATGACATATAGTTGTCAGAAATCACAGAAACAATGAATGACACCAATAGTTTGCGAAAAAGTGTGTTTTTGCATGTAACGTACCGGTACGTGACAGACTTCAGTTTTGGCATAAAATTTTAAAACACCACCAATCCACCGATCTGCTATTTTGTTATGATTATATATACTGTTGACTATCTGGACACTTAGACATTTGTTGATATCAGTATTCAGTTTTCAAACAGTAACTTCTTTTATTCTTCAAAATGGGTTCAGTGTAACATACGTGACGCTGAGAATCACCCTATAGCAGCTTTAAAATTAAATAACTATATATTAACGTTTGAATTCTGCATGACAATTGAAAAATTTAGCCTTTTAATGCTGATTATAATGTATATACACATCTCTCAGTGATAAACAATATATATATCTGACTGATGTAGATACATAGAGGATATCCACACTTTTTCAGTGGATATAGGTTATATCCCATGAGTGATGACAAAACGTTGAATTTCCACGAGTGGCTTTAGCTTTGAGATTTAACCCATATCCACTGAAAAAGTGTGGATATTGTGTTTATTATATAGGCCTACTTTAGTTACTTGCCTATGGCCCCCAATGAATGTCAATACATCAGAAATTTCAAGCTGAATATATCACTCACTAGTGGGATATCACTTATATCTCACTGCTAAAACCTTATAGCAAGTACAGGTATCGGTATATACGTAATAAATTTATTTCTCTGCATATGCAGCTAACCATGTAGCCGATATATCATATTTGTTATCGTCATTCATAGAGTAGGCTACATGACAAATTTGACTGCTAATTTGCAACTAAAATTTAGGTAATTTCTAGATATAGTAACAATTATTTGCGTAAAACCCATGGTGCACGCGAATGTGGTTGTTCTATAATATAGTACCGGTACCGGTACCTTGTAATTTTTATAATTTGTACAACCGCATGTAGGCCTATATGTGACCACCGTCCCCTATATTGATAGCCAATGGATGCATATCTATATCTATTTTAGGCAAATTAAAGCACTTCAGTATTGCAAAAACACATTTATCACCCTCCTACCAAAAGGGTGTTGGTATATAGGCTAACTATATATACGGTACTGAACAATAGAAAATTATCATTGTTTATAAATATAATTTGAGCCATCAGGAAAAACCACCGGAAAAATGGCCGGGTTTCTCCACATGGGCTCCTGACCATGCACCCACTCACGTCGGCCCTGTGTACTGGGGATATATAACTATAATAGACATATGCATTGCAATGTCCACCAACACAACCAAGCTTGAAAATCGGTCCATATTTTCGCATATATATCGGGATTAGAACCCACGAGCGCCTGTCTAGCCATTAATTGTGCACAGTCTTGACTTGATGGCATCCATGCACGACATCTTCACGTCGCCAATTTTCGGGGACAACATAAAAAGGAGAACTTTCAAATATAGAGTTGCGCTGAATTCTTTTGCACTTGTATAACATTTTTCATCTATTTGTCGTCTGCTTAAATTTATTACCTGAACATCCCTCCAAATGTATAATAGACCTTTCCAATAGGCCTATATATTTGTATAACTGGGGGGGGGGGGGTCCATTTAGTAGGCCTAAAGAAAGGATTAAATTGTATTATAATATATTATAATAATTACATATATTATTACCAAAAATACAAGAGAAACAGCCGATGTATAGTCCACTCAGTGTTCAATTTAAAAGACTGCCTATATATATAGGCCTATATAATTATGTGTTTCTTGAAAAACTGGTACAACGTACGGTACAGGCAATGTTCTCATCCGTGAAACGAGAGAAATGGGGCATATATGGGCCTGATAAATGTGGACATACATACTTGACAAATTTAGCAAAAGGTATTAGGTATGACATAAATAATTATATCCGTAGGCGTCAATAATGGCTCCATATATGTATTTTAGTATTTTCAGCGGCATTTTAAGAGTTAAACGTACAATACAGTGCCGTGGTATATTCCGTTCTAGATAACCCACATCAATATTATCCAAGGTTGCAATGTTAAAATCAGGTTCGACAGAGTTCTAAATTATTATGCTAACTCCAGATATATTTCACAACCAAGGGTAATGAAACTCGTTCCAGAACATACTATGCTGCATAATGTGCAATACCCTTGCCAATTGACAGCAAACACCAAGTGGATTGAGGTCACGTCAAACTAGTTTTCACAGGCCTTTCAACTCTGTTGTTGTTTTGCATGACAGATGCAGTTACTCAAGCACATTTATTTATAGTAACCCCATATTTGGAAAATAATTAGTATTCCAAGGATTGTGATTGGCTAGCACTGGAGCTGACGGCAGGTGGAGTGACGTCAGCTGTTAATTTGTCTATTTACTCAGTGGAGAGAGAAGGACGCCATTGTGATATTTGTTGGGAACAAAGAGCGGTTGCAATATTTTTGAGCTAGAAAGTGCGGAGAGACGAGTAGAAACGCCAGTTTCACGCAGAATGTCAAGTTGAAGCAGTATAGAACTAATATATGTGTTTACCGCAGAGAAAAAACAACATATTGTGATATATTTTGGAGCGAAAACAAAATCCTGTTGAATCTTCGTTGTGGATTCGGTTTGTTGACAACCTATTCGAGAATACGACATAACCAGAAGGCGTAACGCAGTCAAAGGGAATATAAAATTCACGGCTTTTTCACGCCATATTGGCTTTATTGCTTTAAATTGTTTGTCATGAAGGACGAAATAAGAAGTGCTGTTGACTTTCTTAGTAACATTCTAAGATCGGGAGATGTTGATGCAGAACACATTTTTAACTTCAACGCCACACTTCAGAATTTGTTGAAACAGCGATATGAAAACCACTGGTTCCCAGAGAAGCCTTTCAAAGGAAGCGGATTCAGATGTCTAAGGATTAACCACAAAATTGACCCAATTTTGTTACAAGCTGCTGACGCAGCTGGATTGCCTCATACCTCAGTCCGCACGCTATTGCCAAAGGAATTGACAATGTGGGTTGATCCACAAGAAGTTTCTTACAGATTTGGTGAGAATGGAAGTATTGGGGTGCTCTTCGATGCTGTGAAACCCCAGTCCTCATCTCCGGATAGTACTAGTAGTAGTTCCAGTTGTGACTCGGAATCGGACAGTGATATGTGCAGTACCAGTCCACCAAGTGATATCGATATGTATTCCTCATGTAAGAATCAAATGTTTCATGTCTCGGGAGTCGCATCTGAAAATATTCAGCAGCTAGCTGCTTTTGTCTACAGTTAAGTTACTTCCAAAAAAGTAACTGGATCTTCATTCATCAACAATCAGTACCACATTGTTACAATTTGTTGTGAGAACTGCAAAGCAGGCAGTAGTGTGAGCTAAATCTGTAGGACAAGGCACGTCGTTTCCTCCATTTATCTTTAATATTTATCTCACGACTTAAGATAATTGTTGGAAATAATGTTCCCTGTCAGACTTCAAATTCAATTTTAACATTTTATGGGTCAATTCCTTCTACCAGTACCAGTGTTTCTATCTGGTATTTTACGATTTTGTATTTGGTTCTTTTGTGAATATATGGTATTCTACACACACAAAAATTGAATGAGAATTTTAAATTTCATCGCTATTCTCAGTCTAGGATCTATTTGCATTGTTTAGAGTTAATTGAGACGCTTGGGCAACATCTATTTTAAAGCCTGGTTTACAAATTCATCCTGTAACATCCCCCCCCCCCCCCCACATGCTATGGTTTTAAAAAAGATTAAACTTATTATTGATTGGTTTTTGTTCACTAATTCATGAAGCATGTTGTGAAGAAAATAGTAGATGGCAAGGTCTTTCCTTTTGTGTTCTCCTTCCCCCTTATTTTGACATTTTTATGTGAAGAAATACCTCAGTTTATCTGTATAAATTGGATAGGACATACATGTACCATGCTGTATCAAACAATCTTGTGGAAGTCTGTACATTTGCTATATTCATCATTGAATTTTTGAAAATAATTTTTTTCCCCTTCTGCATTAATTTTTGTCCAGCCAAATGTTTTTAAACCAGGCTATATTTAAATATTGTTGTGGCTTTAAGGCTGTTGTTGAATTGTGGTTAAAATGTCATATAAAGTAAAAATTTGCCTGCTTTGCAGTTCCCGTGGGTTGCACATTTCTCATGTGTAGTTGATTCCCATCTATTTCCGGACCAGGAACATTTTTCATTTGAAACTTTTGTTTCACATGTATCCATATATTTGTTACTTTTTGTGACATGTTGATCACAGCATTCATCATTGTCAAGTTGTCCGTTGGAGTTTTTTTTGTATTGTTCTGATCAAAATGTCTCAAAATGTTTGTGCCATTTGTTGATTATTTCATACCTACTGATACTGCCTTAAACATTGCGCTCAGCCTCATACAAGTTCATCCTGACATATTTAGAAAAAATTCCGCAGCCGAGATTTTTATGCTAATATTATTTTCCATTTATATCTGTTTTCATTCTTTTTGTTGGTTCAGTTTTCTTATTAATGACAATATTTTAAGTTTTCCAGGAATCTCTTACAAATATGCATACTGAATTTAACTTGCTAAAGTTCTACTGTACATGTACCTGTACAGGTATAATACATGAGGATTAAAAAATCTGTTTAAAAAAAAAAATTGTTTTCAAAGACGAATTTCATGATCTCAATGATATTTTTTTTATTCCTTTCTGTGGTCTGTAAACCATACTGAAAATATGTGTACATATACAGTACTATTATGTGTGGGTTTAGGTAAAATTTGTGAAAGTTCTCAATTATTTTGTTTAAAAATTCCTTTCTTTTCTTCCAAATATGAATTTTGAAATTTCAGCTGATTCGTGACAAGGTTCCTCCCATACTGTTGTCATATTATCATATACAGTATTTTGGGCACCGGTCACAAATTTCAATCATACTATTAATAGGAAAAATCATATTTTGGATGTTGTTCGCCATGAACCAGTAACTTTTAATTATCATACCGGTATAAACACCATAGCCAATCTCTGTAAATGGTTTATCCAAAGGTTTGCCCAGTTCTGATTAAAATCAGACTCTCAAACATCTCTGCCTTCCTGAGTCTGAAGAAATTAGTTTAATACTTTTTCCATTAATACCATCAGCAAGCATTATGCCAGTGTCAGCCAATCACAACATCTATTGATAAAGCGATGCTGACTATCGGGGCGATTGTTGGAATTCCTATACAGTGGTCGATTTGCCACATAGCTAAAAATAGCGCAATAAATTTTCTGTCACTGTGATTGTTCACAAAATTAGATATTACAACAACTACATTTAAAAGCATATGTGAAGTGTCCGGAATTTACGATTAATGCACAGGAAGGAGAATAAAAGTGCGTATTCCAAGAATTTCTACAGTTAACCCCAGTTTCAAGCGGCAAATAACAATGAAGCTGAACGAGATCGTAGAACTATTTGTGCCCTGTGTCAGTGGTCATACTGCATGGATTGAATGCAGAATTTAGTTAACTTAGCTACGGTAATGGAAAACCCGCCTATTACTTCAGACTCAGTAACACAGCTGTTTGAACTTGATTTTAATCTGAACAGAGGTTTGCCCAGTCGTTAAAAATCTGTGAATTTACTTTTTGAATATATCGGTAGGCATCAATTCTTTTAGGAATTTTTTGGATTCCCCGCTAGCAAGTAATAAAATTACCCATTATTTTGAGTAAGATAATATTCCTCTCAGAAAGTCATTTGGGTTACTTTATTATTAAAATGGCAGGTAAAATATGACACCAGTACTTGTACGGTACACGACAACATGTACACTGGACTGATATGGTTATTACATGTACATGTACTTCCTCAGGTTGACATGAATATTTTGCAGACATCCACTTTTCTGACAGGTTCTAATCATACCGGTATAAATTTTCTTTGTGATACATGTGGTATTTTTTCTTCTCAGTTCTTTTCCTTGTGATTTAATTTCATAAGTTTACTCTATTTATTAATATATTTATGAAAGGGACTATTTAATTTCTTACTGCAGTAGACCACTCAGTGCTAATTGTAAATTTCTTAATTGTTTATTTCTTTTTGGGATTTTAATACCTGGAGAGTGGAACCCAAAGTACGGTACTATTCTCTAGATCCAAATAATATAACAAGACCCAAATAGTGCACACTGTACTAGTAATCAGGTATATTATCAAATGTGATTATCAAAATTAGAATATATAGATGATGAACTTAAAAAAAAAAATCTTTGAATTGTCAGAGGACCGGCGAAAAAGAAAGTTTTCTACTCCTACAGTAACAAACTGTAATTAATCAGGGGTTGTTTGGAACTTTGGATGGATTTACATTATACAGGTATTTGCTGAGATTGGTTTTTCTGCCATTGAAAGAACAACATACTCCTGTATGTTTAATGTTTCACATAGAAAAAAAAATTTGGAAGAGGTTGACATGCAGTGTATTCAAGTTGCATTTTCAAGTTAAATTTATAATGTGCATACCGGTACATGTTTATTTGCATCCTGAGAGTAGAACAACACTTGTGTTTTTTGATAACTCCTACTTTTAAAATGAGAAGAACAGAATATATGCAACAAATGAATGAATTTGAGCCATGGATTGTGGTGCAAAATACACTCACTTGCCCTATAAACAATAGAAATAACATAGTAATTATAATGAAAATGAGTAAACTCTTTTTCATTACACATGTAATTACCATGTTTGCATTGTTCGTAGAGCATATGAGTGTATTTAGCACTAATCCATGGCTCAAATTCATTAATTTGTTGCATTTCGGTCTCCGGTTATTAAATTCTTATGTCCACTATAGATGTAAGTGGGACCCACATTAATTTTTAGGCTTAAATCAATTGGTGCATGCATTCCACAGCTGTTTTGTTATAATAAAGTATCAGGTATTATTGGGTTGAACATAACATTTGGTATCATCAGATCATATGGACATGCTAGAGACAAAAATCATTGTGAGTTTGTGTAGTGCTAGGTGGTGAGTGTAGTTTTGTGTGTTGCATATTGTAAATCATGTTTCAATTCCATGTGATGACAGATGGCCAACATTCCTCCTGAAGCATTGTAATTTTGATTTTATTGGCATGGAAATTGACAATTAATATCTACAACTTCAGCAAGACGTTTTCTATAGAAAATTTTTTTTTATTAAAGAATTTCTAAATTTAATTAGTGTTTGGTACATGGTTTCAGTCTCTCAAATAAACTTACACTACCCATTTTGATACAGTGTGACAATTCTGTGTAGTAGCCAAGCTGCCAAGGATAATAATAACAATATTACCTTTCTCAAAATTCTCTTGCATGCAGAATGTCAACCCACGATGTTCTGAACTTCTCATTATATATAAAAAACTACTACTAGTACATTCGCTGGTACTAACACTATTGCTGTTTACTGTTATTGTTTTTGTAACAATGCTTCATGCTGTTTGGTTGGTCAGGAATCGGGTGTGTTGAAAACATTCATAGTCACATTTTGCTCCAAATGAATATTTGTATTGAAATGTGATTCGCCCCTTGTGGGTAACACAGGGCATTGTTGTCTTTCAATTTGTTTCTGAGTCCATCCTGAGTTCCAGATCTCCAGCAATCTATGTATATTTTATGGAATATGTGTATAGACAAAATGTACAGTTGATGATGAATGAACGTATTATTTGCAGATGCAATATTTTTAAAAGAAAAGGTTTTAAAGATGAAATAAAAGTAATTGCATTTTACATGTGTCTTCTATTGTGAATTAATTTCTGTTCCATATTAGAGAGGTGAATTCAGCCATGGAAGTTTGTATCAATGACTGGGATGAAAGAGATAAACCTTTTGAGACTTGTTTACTTTTAACATGATCACAGCTGTTGTTGCGATCTTTTAATATCCCATTGATCCAGTAACGTCCCCTCAAGTAAACAAATCTCAAAAGGTATACAAAAATGTATCTTCTTCATCCCTATCATTCAATTAATTTCTGAGAAAGCTACATGTACCATCCAATGTGATTTGTCCCACAATGGTCCCTCAATTTGATGTGCCATATGAGCCTGAAATTAGTGGTACATGTACAATGTACATGTACATCCATGGTGCGACTTGTTTCTCTGCGATTTCAATGCAGTCAAATTACCAATCCAAAACAAATTAACCGTTTTAGTTACAAAATAGACAATACTGCCAGTTGTAATACTAAGTCTAAAAAGAAACTGAATTTGATTGTAATTGCATCATTGCTTTTTTTAGATTTATTTAATACTGGGCACAACAGCCAGTATTGTCTGACCTGTCACTGAAACATTTAATACTACTGGTAGTTTTATCCTTGCCAATAATTCATATTTCTCCACCTTCTCCCAACAGACTTAACCATCACAAACTAATCATTCCTTGTGACATGGAGATACATTATTGCTTCCTTCTGGAGAGTACTTTATTCCCATTAACTCATCAGTTGGGATGTCGAGCTACATGTAATAGGTTAAAAAATAATTGCAGTCTGTCAAGGTCATGAGCTACACATGTACATGTAAACATCACATCGCTTTTGAAGTACGGTAACTTTGAATGGTAATTTCAGTGGTACATGTAGCTAATATCAGTATCCAATCTGGTGAATCTCATCAGTAAAAACAGTAATCGACTGCCTTGTAATTTACAACTGTTCAGGCAATAGGATTAAGTTCTCACTGAATATTAAGTGTTATTAACAATGACAACCCCCCCCCCCCACTAATACATGTAGTTGTCAGTTATGCACATGTACATGTATGTAGTAGGATGGGAAACAAGGATTCCAAGTTTATCCAGACAAATACATGTAGGCCAGTACAGTATGATTGTATCATGTGCATTGGATACTAGATTTGTGGGCTCTTTTGAGTCTTTTCCCTGAAGAAAATACTGTTTCTTTTCTCCACGTTTACAAGTTTGACCTTTGAGCTAAATGTGGCTTGTATGAAAAATATATTGTAAAATGATTTCATGATTTCAAATCCAAATTATCTGGAATCTCTTGGCGGGCCCCTTGGACAAGGTTACTGTAAAGCTCTAAATAATCGACTCCTTACTGAGAGCTTTCCGATGAATGGCAACAAGCCATATTTCCGACTAAATCCTGAAAAATTACCCATAATTCTGCTGTGGTTAAGGAGTCGATTATTTTGAGCATTACTTTATCACTGGTACATCTGTTAATTTTCTTCCAACAGAAAGATTAGAGTGGGCTCATATTTAGTGTGGAATTCACTGTTGGTGGTGGTCCATTGGTGACTATCGGTAGTTCCATATGTGTAGAGCCAAGTAACTACCATAAGTCATTGGTGACTGGGATCTATCGTAGATTTGATGAATGGGTTAGTTTAGAACTGAATGTACCGTATGTTTGAACATCTCAAGATCATCCAATGAAGTCACTGAATCACATATGATATATCAGACAGTTTGATTGTGATCATATTTGATGCAGAGGGTCATTTTTCGATTTGGCTTCATATTTGATGGCTGACAAACAGCCCTTTAAAGAGTTTACATTATACTTCTCAGACAGGTTCGGATTTGGTCAATTTAATTTTGGTCAGTTTTGCACTGAAAATCTTAACTGGTTATATTTACGGTTGTCATTGTACATTTCAGTTAGATCATGCAATGAATCTCTACTCGGGCTACTATATTCCACCAGTTAAAAACCTGGGAACTTTTTGAAGTTCTGATGGGGGAACTTTATAACATTAAACAAAATAAAGCAAGTAATACATTTCTTAGTTAATACAATCATGTTCTCAAAAATGTACAATGTACCGTAATGCACTGTAGGTGAAGGTCCCAACTCGATATTCTTCTGAACCAATTTTGCAATAAACTTGAATTATTTACCCCGGGGATTTTTAGCGATGCAAAGCAAAATCGGCTCCCAAAAGTGCCTAAATCATACAATCTCGAGCTGGGGCCTTCACTCACTGTCAAATACATTAGATAGAAACAGGTATTAACTAAGAAATATCTTACACGGGGTAGGAACTGCTCCGCGTGGCGGATACATCTTCCGAATTTCCGATCTTCGGTCCAGTTCTTATCCGATCTTGTCAAGGTCACTGGGGATTATCCCATGGTAGATAACACAAGTTTTACGCAACAGTGATTATGATATGTACATGTATGCAGTTCATTTGTTTTATATAAATTGCCAGCTACCTATTAAGCTATCAAGGTACACCAGTTGGAAATTGTTAAGTGTGGAATAGTAGAATTTATCCATTTTAAGAAATGTTCCAGTTCACTAGTGATGGGTCCCAGTTCACTAGTGATGGGTCCCAGTTCACCATTGATAAGATCCGTTCACTACCCGAACATCTACGCAACAGATTTGTGCTAAAATAAGTGTGCACATACATGTATGTTTGAACTAAAACTTCGCACTAGACTCACTTTTGATTGAATTTAATCGCTAATGGTTATTACGATACTGTAGTTTGGTACATGGTGTAAAGCACGTCTGTTTTGGACCAAGTACAAAAAAACTCGCAAGTGAACTGGACACGCATCGATAGTGAACTGGACCGAAAATCAGAAGAGGATCTTTTCTCATGGAGCAGTTCCTACCCTGTGTCTTACCCGCGTAATGTTTTCGAGGTTATAAAGTCCCCCCCCCCTCTGAACATAAAACAGTTCCCCTGGTTTTGAGCTGCATGGTGGAATATAATTATATGATCTCTACTGGTGTAGCCATGCAGAGTAAAGATTCATGACATGATCTAGTACTAGTATCATGTCATGAATGATGAATCTCTACTCCAGCTAATGCCTGTAGAGTTCAATCAGTACAAAACCTGGAAACTTTTTAATGTTCTGAAGGGGAACGTTTATAACAAACAAGGCATGGATTATTTCTTTGTTAATACTAGTACTTCCTCAATAATCTACTTCACATTAAGGAGTGGTCCCAGCTCGAGATTGCATGCTTTTCTGTGAGCAAATATCGTCAAAAAGATTTAATTACCAACGTTTAATATTCCTTAATTGTATGCGATGCAAAGCAAATTCGCTGTCACTTAAAGGGGTCCTTTAGACTAAATCATTTTATTTTTTGGGGAAGAACAAAATTAATGGGGAATGAAATGTACATTTTTTAGCTTAAGCACAGATATTTGCACTTAGGCACAGGTATTTGCACTTGCACAAATATCTGTACTTACATGTAGGCTCAAATAATTGCACTTGATCTCATATATTTGTGCTTAAGCAGAAATGTTCATGCTTGTGCAAATATTTGTGCTTAAGCACAAATAATTGTGCTTAAACACAAAAAGAGCAATGCTTTTACGCTTAAGCCTAAATAATTGTGCTTGAGCACAAATAATTGCGATTAAGCACAAATAATTATTAAAAGTGAACTTTTGCCTCCCTCTCTTGCAATTTCGAGTTGGGACCTTCGCCTACAGTGATATACATTATTAAGGAACAGGTAATAACTAAGAAATACCATGCATACTTCAAAAAGTATAAATAGTTCACAAAAAAGTTCCCAGGTTTTGCACTGGTGGAATATGATCTCTACCTGTGTTAACCAGAGTACAGATTCGCGACATGATCCAGATCTAGAATGTACTGGTCGCATACCCCCCCCCCCCCCCCCCCCCCCCCAACACCCCATGCATTTTTCGCCACCAACTATTGTGCGTGGACTATACATGCATCCTATGATCTCATATACCAATCTGGATTCGATTCAATGAGAGCGAGAGAGAGTTGTGACAATTTTCGACTTAAAATTTACTGCATGGTTATTATGGTTCCACGGATAAACCAACTTCAGAACTTGTCCGATTGACAGAATTTCTTGTTTCAATAAAGGCAACGCCCAAAAAGAAGCAATCTTTTTCAGGGAACGTTTGGTCGGTGATTGACGGCGAACTGTTATTTGTTGTATTTCTGGTAAACAGAAACTGCTTCCTCGGTTTTCTTGTCAGGTTCTCCCCTGTGCACGGATTTTGTTAAATTGTTTACTAGTTCTTGAATTTATCATTCGTATGCACGTAGTCTTGTGAACTGTACTTATACTGCATTAGTATACCGTACTTTAGCCAAACAGAAAGGACATTTGTGTCCAAATGTCAGAATGACTACTTTGGACTTCGCCCAAAACCAACACCCGCTATTGTGTAGTTTGAAATAGCACTTTATAAGTTGATTTGACAGAGTCGTCAGGCATGAATTATAGGTTTCTGTGTGTGTTAACCGAGTTGAAATGCGGCCGCATTATGCACAGGTTGTTTACGTCAGTGCTGTATATAATTCTCTGTGTAATTTATTCAGTACAAACATATTTGTTTGGAA